>JBCAUA010097815.1:0-10330 GCA_038406235.1 Peronia verruculata
TCTCAACAAAAATTGGCAACTTCTAAAAGCCGAGATAATCCTACTTTCTTAGGATTGAAAGGCTTAAGAAAAACAAAAGGCTAGACTGAGCTCTAGAAACCCAGTTTGCGGCAAAGTTTGGCAGCATAGGTCAACAGCAATGTTCTGTTCGAGCTGGGAAAGGAGAAAGTACTCAAGCAGTTGGCAAGACATGTGTCTGAACATCGGATTCCATTGTTTCGCTCTGTACAAAGCTCGTGGTTTTTGATGTGATTGTTTTTGACATGATTCACTGACCAGGAAGAACAATAAGCCAACAATTGCTTCTACCCGTTTTTTTTTTTTTTCATCATTTAGAAAAAGAGACAATATTAAACTCAGTTATAAATACAACTGCCCCTAGAGATGGATGGATGGATGGACAGATGGCTGATGACTGGATGAATGGATGGATGGATTTATGGATGGATGGATTGGATGGATGGGTGGACGGACGGACGGATGGAAGGACGGATGGATGGATGGATGGATGTATCAAAGGATCAATGGATGGAGAAACCAAACGAACATTGGGAGAATGCCTGAGAGGATCCCCAGTCAAATACTAAGAACTCGATTCCCAAAATATTCTGGAATCCTGAAAAACATACTTCCAAAATAGCTTGCCTTTTTCATTGTTGGTAACAACCGAACGCATCAGGGAAGACACAGGATTAGCATCAACAAAACAGCTTCTATATGAGCAGCCATCTCACTGTGCACACTAAAAATGCAAGAGCCAATGTAACAACAGGTTACATTGCAGAATAATTCGCATGGCTACCGCAACTGCAGCAGCAGCCTCTCTGCGCTCTGGTGCCTTCTCGACATCCTCTGAACATAACGTTATCTCTTGTTGCCAACCGAATACTCATATTTATAAGTGTGTTTCTCCATAGGCAGAATGGGCCATCTCTGCCTGCTGAAGGACATCATATACTTAAAGAGTATCTCTCACTTAAGGTTCCTGAAAAATTTAATTTGTTTCATTCAATATTACTGCACTTGAAAGAGATCATATCTCGCACTGTTGAAAAGCTCGACACAGCTCATGATTTCTGTTTACAATGTGTCTCCACCATTAAGATATTATGTCTTGTGTTATATAAAAGTCGGAGATATCTCCATTTAAATGCCTATCCTTTCTGCCCTCTCTTAACCCTTTAAACGGTTAAACAGTTTTCCTATTTAGCGTTTCTCCAAAGGTTAGGGAGTACGAGAAAAAAAAATAAAAAATTCAATTCTCTCTAACTGTACGTCTTCGCACCCGCCTCCCCCCCCCCCTCCCCTCCCCAAACATACACACACTCCTCTCCCTTTTGAAACAGTTCATGTTTTTAATTTTTGATAATAACTCCACTGGCTGGGGAATACGTCTTGCACTAAAGAAAAGTTCAGCACATCTATTAATGAAAACTGTCCCTGCGCATCCTACCCCTTGAAGCATTTATCCCCCTCCCCCCATTTTGTTTCTTCAAAGAGCGAGGAGTATGACGTGTTGCACTCGAGAAAAGTTCAGAGGACAGGCATCTCTCAGTGCAAGTTTTTGCACCCTCCAATCTCCTCTAAATAGCTATGCTGATTTCTGTTTGATGGGGGGGGGGGGGAAGGAGGAGGAGGGGAAGAGCAGTGGCACTGTGGTTTGGCGTCTGCTTCAGGGCGAAAACAACTCAGGTCGGTGAGGTTGCGGGTTCTGGCCGACTCGCGGATCCTCCCATTGGGGGACGGAAGGACACGAAGATTGAAAAGCCTGCATTTTTTTTTCAGTGACTCAACGGTTTTCTGGATTCTTCTGGGTAGGGAAACCCGACGTCTAGCCTTCTCGGATAAGGGCGAATATATTTTCGGAGGTCCCGTGTGTACATTACACACGTTGAAAAATCCTTGGCAGGTTCAAAATCAATGGGATTGTAGGCGGAGTGCCACTGACCGGGCAAAATAAAATTTCCAAATTCCAAATTTCTACCCATAAAAAATCGTCAGCAAAAAACATACCCGATTTATTCATACTTTCTTAGGATTGAAAGACTCAAGAAATTGACGTATGTCCACCGGTTGAGGAGTATGTCTTGCACTAAAGAAAAGGTCCGAGTTATTATCTCTTAATTTAATATAATGGAAATATCTGTTGTCCGCCTCACACCCCTTTAAACAGCTCTTATTTTTCCCCCCTTTTATTCAATTGTTCGAGCGAGCATGTCCTGTGCTAGATAGGAAAAAAAAAAAATCAGAACGTCTCTTAAGAAATGAGTTCCTTCATTCTCTGTCCCCTCCCCCTATTGAAACTGATTATTATTATTATTATTATTATTATCATTATTATTATTTAACCCCTTCACTGACACTATATTTTGGCTTCATCCGTTGTCTCTTCTGAATTAAAACCGGCGATCCTTGCCTGTATTTGAAAGAGCCAGACCTATGCTGAATCAGCGAGTTCGACATTTCGCTGAAGATATGTTGCCAGAACCAAATGTAAGAATTTGAAACGATCGCCAGTTAATGTTCAATCACAGGATGATAGTGACGTGACGCCCACAGTCAAAGAGTTAATCTCTGCCCACTGAGTGAGAAGAATATAGCTAGCTAACAACAGTCCTGAAGAAAAAGGTTCAGGGCATCCTTTGCTCCAACATCTCACAGCCACAACATTACATTTCCCACCTCGTTTCCGCCTCGGTTGGACGCAAAGCACATCTTCTAGTATAGCAACCTTCCAGATCTACGTATCTCTTGATGCTACATTCCAGCAACCAATAAATAACGTATTCTGTGTAATGTAATGTTCCTATATCAGCCGCAAGAGTATTATCTTATTCAAAGGTCGAGTTCAGGGACAAAAAGAGACACCGCCCCCTCCCCATACCTATATCTCTCTTCTCTGTTATTTTTTGTCTTGCCTCCACTCCTATCTTTTTGCCATTTATTTCCCCGAAACTGTAGAAGCCTTGTCTAGCTCGGAGGCTGTGAAGCAAGCGCACGATAAGGCAGAAAGCGAGGCATTGTACGAGTGCAGAAAACACTCCGGATTAGCTCAGTTGCCACGATGATATTCTGTTCCCGTTGTTCGTTATCCCTTTTGTTCTGTTCCCGTTGTTCGTTATTCCTTTTGTTTTGTTATCTTTTTCACAGGAGGACAGCGAGGTGGGAAATTCTTTACAACTTTATCCACTGAACTTAACCAGATTAAGTTAAACTGTAACAATCTTTTGTTGCCATTCTGCTTATCTCTTGTGGTACAATTTGAACAAGTCTATTGAAATACTACTTGACACCATTATTTTCTCTTTTCATTGGTCCTTGGCGTCATATTGACAGCGTTAGTATTGCTTTCAGGAGCCAGCATAGAACCCAGAACAAACATTGGTCCTGATGCCAGTAGAGAGTTAAGGTTCCCACTTTTCCCGAAAGCTCTCGCTCTTGACAATCAAGAAATTATTTAGCGATCTTTGAGCGGTGATGTCATAGGTGTGTCTAATATGACGTTCACGACAGAGAATGCTAACCGACACTGGATACATACACACAAATAAACAACAAATATGCAGATTTACGTTAGATGTTGAAATTTATGATAATATCGGATGCGCAAAATTTCTAAACCTATTTAGTTCTTTCTGTCATCATCATCATCACCACAAACGCTGCCATCTGCCGCCACATGTGCAAGGCGCAAACCGTAAATATATACAGATTGTATCTCTAATTATGCGATGAGATCTTTAAATGCAATTACAATGTATTTGTTCTAAAATCTGCCCTCATCAACTTTAGCATGATCCACAAAGACTCAGGCTATCATGTTGCTCTCTGTTTTATACGACTTAATATAAATAATAATAACAGCAATAATAAAAGTAATAATTTCAATGATCAGTCACAATGTAGTAGCGGTGATTGCCCATTTCCCGAGTCAATATGCTGGCACATGACCGTTTTCAGTGGGAATTTTATAGACCTGGTTGGGACGATTCGTCTTTTTCCCGAGTCGATACTCTAGCAAGGAAATGGTGAAGGAACTAGGCACCTGTTCTTCCCTGGTTGTATCGATCTGCTGGGCAAACCCAGATTTATTGCTCAATGCTTTGTTTTGTTCTCTTTGTTTTTAGTCCTCGACTCCTCCTCCGCTTTTTCTCTTCGGCTTGTTTTGGTTCCACCTGAGCAAGGTGCAAAGAAAGCATTTGGTTTTGTTATCTTTTTTGTTTTACCGGGAGCTGAAGGAAATGACCTGATGGTATTGCAGAGTTAACTACTATTGTTGTATGTGACAATGATGATGAGGAGGAACGGACGGATAGCTGGATGGATGGATGGATGGATGGATGGATGGATGGATGGATGGATGGATGGATGCATGCATGGATGCATGGATGCATGCATGGATGGATGCATGGGTGGATGGATAAATGAAAAGATGAACAGATGGATGGATGGATGGATCAATTCCTCCCGATTCACTCTTACAAACCATTCCTCTAATACACCATAAAAAGACCCACTCGGCCAGAGCTGAGTCTAACACAAAGAACGAAATAGCCATCCTACCAAATTAATGCAATAAACGTGTTATCGACTCCCTTAACTGATCATCGATACCAGTAGTCCCCATAGATAGTACATCTATGGCAGCCCAATCACGGCCCCCTACCCTATCCGGTTTCAATCTTGCGCACAACATCTAAAACGTATTACTCCACACAGGGCTACCATCTTCCCGAGACCATCTCCGGGCTAAGTGATTATCCATTACAGCACAGACTGACCACTGAAGCCCTCATAAACTTTGACAAAACAAATTTTCTTGGAAAAAGCGAAAATCGCGATTTAGCTTTGCGAACATCTATTCTGACACATCATTATTGTGGATAAAGTGAAGGCAGCGATTCGATATGTCGTCCCTTAGTATTAACCCTAGAAGCGCCAATAAGCCACTTTGCTGTTACAGTTATTATACAGTCTCTTGACACTTTGCATAAATATGGATTGTTTTCCAATATATATTCAACTTCAAGAGCACAAAGCTTGTCTTATAATGTCATACAGACCAGTATCACTATTTCATGTGCATCAGTCATCTAAGCTGTCATTTCTTGCCCTTTATTTAGATCTAAGAGCATTGACACCGAAGAAGTTTCTTCTGACATTTTCAGGGCTGGAGAAAGTTATTTTTGAAAAGGTTTAGAAATAATTTAACTGTAGTGAATAAGGCGGTCTATCAAACTAAGATGTCTGAAAAAGTGCAGACGTACTGAAATTCTCTGGTGATTGTTAAAAAAAAAAAAAAGATTAAAAAATTGGTCAAATAAAGTTAGAAGCCATATTTTTATAGCTGCAAAAATACTGAATCTGTGGTAAAAAAAAAGTAAAAAATAAAAAATCTGACCAAACTAAGGTGGAAGCCATGTTTGAATACATGGATCTGGAGAAAGATGTATAATTTAACTGTATACCTAATTTTTAAAAAAAAAAAAAACGTTCTTGCAAGCATAGTTAGATAGGCTACAATGTTTGAAAAGATAGAGAAGTAATGATGGGGAGGGGGGGGGGGGGAGAGGGTGAGCCCTTTCTGTCAAAGTAGGTTAGAGCTAACCATCTCCGGGCCGGCCGGTGGTCAAGCAATTAGTTTACTAGTTATGTCCGCACATGATTGGTGGCCAGTGCTGGTCCAGAATTTATCGAGAAATGAAATCAGGAACCCCCCCGGAAACCACAGGGGAAAAAACCCCGTCAGCGTGAGACTAGCACAGCTGCGCCCATACGGTGCTGGGGAGGGCAAGTTCAGAAAGCAGGACACAAAGAGCGAGGCTTGTAAAGTTTGCGCAGTTGTATCTGGGACTTAACTGCGCACTACAAAGTTAATAGTCAGGGAGAAGATAGGTGGAGTTCATCTGGTGACTGTTTCTTCACTGAAATGGTTTGTTTATTTATTGTTTGTTTGAGTTGGGGGTTTAATGGCGCATCAGCAGAATATGTTTACGAGATAAACTTAACTCATCGGGAATAAAAATAAGAATTTTGACATAATAGGTCTAGACACTGATGCAAACAGACAAACAGTCAAACAGACCGACAGATTGTCAGACGCTCAATCGAGTGAGTGAGTGAGTGAGTAAGTGAGTGAGTGAGTGAGTGAGTGAGTGAGTGAGTGAGTGAGTGAGTGACTTCTGACTAATCTGAAAGCTCTAAGAAAACTAATGAGTTAATCATTCTAGAAAATCGATCCAATATTTAGCCACTGAATAATGTAATGTAATAAAGAGCTCACAATTTAGTAAGTTTGCCAAGCCTCAAAATCGCTCCGTCTCTCCACTTCTGCCCTATGTAATGATGTTTAGTTTGCACTGCGCCCACGTTTTAATCACTGACCCCATGCGATGGGTAAACTTGATCTATACACAGCCTTCAGACGACTCGCCATACCCACATGCAAAAAAGCCCTCGCCATTTCCCCGGAGTCTATTTTCTGCTGGGGACGCGAGCATGTTCAGATTTCTGCTTGTAAATAACAATCTATCAACAGCGGCAGGCAGGCCGGGAGATAGGAAGGAGTTGATAGACCCAGGAGATGCATCTTTCGACGCTTTTCAATCTCTACCTGTCGAATTATCTGACATTCCAGGGATACAGGAGGCGCATACCTTCCATTTATTTCTGTATATAAAAAGTGTACACACATTCTTCGATTCCTTTTTTTTTTTTTTTCTCCCCCTTCTTCTCCCCCCCCCCCTTTCATCTTTATTTTTTCCCCCGGCAAATAATAAATATCAGGTTGATATACAGAATTTAATAGCTCCTTTAATTGCTTCGGAAGTCGATATCCTTTGGGAGTAAATAGTAATAAAATAAAATAAAACAGACAGGATACATAATTATAGAAACTTCCTGACAGTAATGAACACACATAAAAATAAATATATAAATACAAGGTTGTAAAAAAGATGTATTTGTATTTTTATTGTGTGTGTCTGAAGGAGGAGGGGGGGTGGGGGGGGGGGGCACGGAAAGGGAGCAGATTATGTTTACTAAGTCAGCAGCTGCTTTTTTTTTTTTTCTTAAATATATGCGTACTGGATACGTCTGTTATATTGTGCCAAATCACAGAATTTAGAGACAGATCTTCAGAACAGAAAACTGGATGACTTTTGAAAACTGGCTCTGACAAATCAATTTACAAAGATAACAATTCCTCCTGAGAAGAAAACGTCTTATTTTGTCCTTTCTTTACTCTGAAATCTCTTTTGTTATCCTAAGCAAGCACGTAGCAGCTAGCAAAATCAGGTGCATAACTGAATTTTTTAGACAAACAAAAATAGCAAAGGGGAGCTCTGAATATAGAACGAAGAAATGTGCAACTGAATTTGCTGGTTCAACAGAAAATGTGCTCTAGTAGGTGTCGGTGCCGTTTTAAGTAGTAAGTCCATTTCAAACTAACAAAACGCCAATGGGAACAAACCCAGCTGACAGTTGAAATACCGAATTTGTGACTTAAGCTGTTTTGATATTTGGCACAACAGACACTAGGATGTGCCAGCGTGACCTCTGACATTTTCTCCCTCGGGGCGTCATTATGTGAAACAATAGCACTCGTGCTCTCTCGACACATGGCTCGTTGTGTGGCGTGATGATGAATTTGTGTATCACATGGTGGAACTGAGAACACTAGGTTTACATGTTTACGTCTGGGACCCTGGTGTTCTCTAAAGCCTCCATCCAAATGTTTATTACATAATAATATGGACAGAGTTTAAATCTTTAAAACATTAACGATTAAATAGCTTTTACCCCAAAATGTTTTCTGTTTTCTTTTGTTTCTTTGTTGTTGTTTGTAGGTGTGTTCGTTTTTTCTTGTTGTTGTTGTTGTTGTTGTTGTTTTTGGGGGGGTTCAAATACAAACAAATAAACAAAACCTTAATTTGCTGCTCTGTCCACATGGCTAATTCTCAATGTGACAGGAAGATGGGGATGGGGGAGGAGGGAGGACATTCCCGTGGAGGCATCTCTCTCGTAATCGTGTTGACGTGCCGTTAAACCCCAACACAAACAAGCAAGCAGGGTGGGGGCAACGGGCACATTTGGAGGAGAAAGGGGTAGTTAGGAAGAAGTCTGTCAGGGCTGATGTTACATTTTATAAGTCAGACTGGTCTTAATAACTTTTTTAGATAACTTGCTGTGAATCAAGGAATAATACTGTATTATCAGCTTGCTGCTTCAGGAACGAATGAAAAATTAACCGGCCAACAATATCCCTACCTATCATCCCACGGGATTTTGATGTGTCTAAGAAATTTGAGCTTGCTTAACAAGGTCAAAGGATTTCATTATTAACGAGTTTATTATATCTTGGCAGGCCACTTACTGTTTACCGTCCACGAGAGGCCTGAGATAAATAACATCCGGGGATCAATCAGACAAGCGGATGCCACCACTGAGTCACGCGCGCAGGACAGGGCCTATTTACGGCCAAACACTATAAATCTACTTCCGGACCTATAGCATCGTTTAGCACTGGTTTGTTGTTGGCACAGACATACTACTTCTATGTCTATAGTTATAGGCTACTTCAGCACAGGCCTGTATTTCAAGTGCCACGGGCTGACTGATGTGTATTTGGAAAGAAAGTGGGCACGAGTGTTTCCGTTCCACAGTTCCGAGAGACACACGCGAGGGTTTCAAGACTACTGTAACTGGAGTGGCAGCACATTTTTTAACCCTTTTAATTTGTACACACTCTATTCGGAGCTTTCAAATCTTACTATAGGTTACTATAATTGAAAATATGACTTTAAAAGTACATCCGCCTCGATGTTACCAAAGCAAAGAATCTTTCTTCTGTAAATGTAGTCACATCATAAAATATTATATGTTATTTCTGACCCTTCTCTATAAGAACTGAGAGTCGGCTATATTGCTGTAAACATGTCTGTGTGTCAAGACAAATGCTTAAAATATGCCAAATACTTTCATTTATCGATTAATATCATAGCCACATAGATCTATATGAAATTTCTTACTCTGGAAAACAAGCAGGAAATGATATGGAAATCAGTAGAAGCATCTGAATATAACATATATCCTTCCACTGTCATGTTCTATTCTTTCTTGTATTTCCTCTTTTCATAGACTGCACAGCCATCGAAGCTGTGAATGCGACACAGATTGCGATGTGCACTGTGTGAGGAGATTGACAGAACACAAGTTATGCTTCTCACAAAGTTGTATGTCTTGTTGTCAGGCATATTACATAAATCAACTTTAACAAATAAAAATAAACACAGCAAACGAAAGCTCAAGTATATTGCATTTTGTCCCTCAATCAAGCTGTGCTGTTTATTTACAGAAAAAAAAGCACACAATTTAAATTCCTGCTGCTCCGGATGTCAGGCACGCAGTCTTCACTGACTTTCTAAAACTGTGCAGTCAGTAGGTTTTTACGCCCCCATCTAAAAGAGTGAAAACGGGTTGCCTTATTTAAACATCGGCTATCTTTAGCTAAAAACAACAAGGTCTAGCGTTAATGTAGAGGATCAATGATAATATTATACTTGTACCATTATCATTATTTGTGCCAAGGCCGTAGTTAATTATATAGCAAAACAGGACTCAAACAAAAAAGACAGAGTGACATCTATTTTTAACCTTGCCTTCGATATAAAGAAGCCTTGCCCCAGATACCCAGTTTTCAGGTTTATGAAAATATCAGTTTGCTGCTTACACACTATTTATTCCCATCGTACTTCCCATATGGTTCGAATGATTGATTGCAGAAATAAACTGTCCATGTCCTTCAAACCAAAATGTTCTCTGCCAGTATGTAGATGAAGAATAACGATATCTGTACTGGTTACAGATATAATTATTGGATTTGCATGCTGAACCATCACCATACACTAACCACCAGGAGGCTGAAAGGCTAACAAATTCCGCAACCGTAACCATATACAAAGATAATAATATTATACTTTGTGATTTCGCTGTTTTAATCATGAGCCAAACTGGTACACGCATCTGGTGATCACATATTTCTCCTGGAGGAGAGACAGAGAATCATGTCCAAAAAAAGCTAAGTTCCCGGAAACAACGGCATAGATTGAGATCTATCTTTCTGTCTGTGAAGTTTATTATTCTTGTCAATATCGACAGGTCCATAGATAGGCTTTCAATATTTCTAATTTGTTAACTACTGTAGCTATTTCACTTGCAGTCTGCTGTTCTTTTTTTTTTTTTTTGTTTGTTTGTTTGTTTTGTTTTGTTTTTTCTCTCTTCCTATAGATAGATCGATCTATAGATAGATAGATAGATAGATAGATAGATA
>JBCAUA010097837.1:0-23933 GCA_038406235.1 Peronia verruculata
CTTGTCATATCATATAAACAAAGCCACATGTGAGCGATGTTTCCTAGGTCATGTGATTTTGAAAAAAATACCTAATTGGGTATTATTTACACACACACACACTTGGTGGACAAAATGAATGATAGTTCGGCATAAAAAATAATAAATGAAAACAACTATGTAAATTAAATCAAAATAAAGAATAGCCTATAACACAGTTGAGTATCAGTTGCCCACGTGTGTATTTTTAAAAATTTTAAATGCCTGCCGATTCCGACTTTATTGGACTATAAAATAAGTGCCACGCCCCGTGATCGCTCTTATTATATAGATAATGCAAAGATTCTCCTCTAATGTATCAGTTTATTTGAGAGCTGGATCGTTTCAATGAATGAAGCATGCCTTTTGTCCATAGACCCATCAAATGATTGGTACATCCCACCTGAATTTTCTGGATATGCCTCACATCACCGGGGTGGAAATCAAAGACGAAGACATGAATTTCAATCCAATCAGCACAGAGGAAGTCATACTAGAGGTCACAACTCGGGAAACAGATCTACACCCAGGAAAAGAGGCAGAAAACAGGATAGAGAGAAAGAAGAAGTGAGTGGAATATGCGGACAGAAGAACCAGGAAGGTGAAGTGGACAGACAGAAGAAAGAAGACAGTGAGGTAGTTGAACAGAAGAGCAAGGACAGTGAAGTGGATGGAGAGAAGACAAAAGGCAGTGAACAGGATAGAGAGAAGAAAAAAGGCAGTGAAGTTGATGGACAGAAGAACGTCAGTGAAAGTGATGGACAGAAGGTAACAGACAATGGACAGAAAAAGGAAGATAGTGAGATGAGTGGACAGAGGAAAGACGTCGGTGAAGAGGATGGACAGAAGAAAGAAGACAATGATGGACAGAAGAAAGAAGATAGTGCGGTGGTTAGAGAGGAGAAACAGGACAGTGACGAGGATGGTGAGACGAATGAAGACAGTGAAATAAATCAACAAAAGAAAAAAGGCAATGACGTAGATGGACAGAAGGAAGAAGACAATCAAGGAGATGGACAGAAGGAAGAAGGCAATGACGTAGATGGACAGAAGAAAAAAGACAATGAAGGAGATGGACAGAAGGAAGAAGGCAATGAAGGAGATGGACAGAAGAGAAAAGGTAATGAAGGAGATGGACAGAAGAAAAAAGGCAATGAAGGAGATGCACAGAAGGAAGAAGGCAATGACGTAGATGGACAGAAGGAAGAAGGCAATGAAGGAGATGGACAGAAGGAAGAAGGCAATGAAGGAGATGCACAGAAGGAAGAAGGCAAAGAAGGAGATGGACAGAAGAGAAAAGGCAATGAAGGAGATGGACAGAAGAAAGAAGACAATGAAGCAAATGCACAGAAGGAAGAAGGCAATGGAGGAGATGGACAGAAGGAAGAAGGCAATGAAGGAGATGGACAGAAGAAAAAAGACAATGAAGGAGATGCACAGAGGAAAAAAGGCAATGAAGGAGATGGACAGAACGAAGAAGGCAATGAAGGAGATGGACAGAAGGAAGAAGGCAATGAAGGAGATGCACAAAAGAAAAAAGGCAATGGCGTAGATGGACAGAAGGAAGAAGGCAATGAAGGAGATGGACAGAAGAAAAAAGGCAATGAAGGAGATGGACAGAAGAAAGAAGACAATGAAGGAGATGCACAGAAGGAAGAAGGCAATGAAGGAGATGGACAGAAGAGAAAAGGCAATGAAGGAGATGGACAGAAGAAAGAAGGCAATGAAGGAGACGGACAGAAGGAAGAAGGCAATGACGTAGATGGACAGAAGAAAGAAGACAATGAAGCAGATGCACAGAAGAAAGAAGGCAATGAAGGAGATAGACAGAAGGAAGAAGGCAATGACGTAGATGGACAGAGGGAAGAAGGCAATGAAGGAGATGGACAGAAGGAAGAAGGCAATGAAGCAGATGCACAGAATAAAGACGGCAATGAAGGAAATGGACAGAAAGAGGAAGGCAATGGAGGAGATGGACAGAAGGAAGAAGGCAATGAATTAGAAAGGCAGAAGGAAGAATTCAATAATAGACAAAAGAGAGAAAACACTGGGGTGGATGGACAAGATTGTGAGGTGGATAGACAGAAAAAGGATGTTAATGAGATTGAAGGAAAGAAAACAGACAGACAGGTGGATGAACACAAGAAAAAAGACCACAAAGTGCATAGAGTGAAGAGAGACGACGGTGAGAGTAATGAAAGGAAGGAAGAAGAAATCAGTTTGGATGTACAGTTAGAACAAGATGAAAAGGTATTAAATAGCGAGCACAAAGAAAACATAGTAGACATTCCAACAGCACAGGGAAAGACGGAGGGAATGAAGAGTGAATTGAGTAAGATGGGCGACATGAAGAAGAAATTGAGGGAGATGGACGAAATGCAGACAAAATTGATTGAGATGGAAGAGGTAAAGAAACAATACACTGAGATGAACGAAATGAAGAAAGAGGTGAATAAGATGAAAGGAATGAGGAAAAAGCTGAAAAAAATGGAACAACTGAAGAAAGAATTGAGCAAGATGGACGAAATGAAAAATAAATTGAGTGAAATGGAAGAAATAAGGAGACAGTTGAGTGAGAGGGAAAAGCTGATGAAAGAATTAAGTGAGATGGAAGGAATAAAGAAAGAATTGAATAAAATGGAAGAAATGAAGAAGGAATTGAGTAAAATGGAAGAAATGAAGAAAAAACTGAGTAAGATGGAAGAAGTGAAGAAGGAGCTGAGTGAAATGGAAGAAATGAGGAGACAGTTGAGTGAGAAGGAAGAGCTGAGGAAAGAACTGAGTGAGATGGATGAAATAAAGAAAGAATTTAATAAGATGGAAGAAATGAGGAAACAGTTGACAAAAATGGAAGAAATGAAGAAAGAAGTGAGTAAAGTGGAAGAGGTGAAGAAAGATTTTAATAGAATGGAAGAAATGAAGAATGAATTGAATAAGAAGGGCGAAATACAGAATGAAATCCAGAAGATGGAAGAAATGAAAAAAGAACTGTGTAAGATGGACGACGTCAAGAAGGAATGGGTTAAATTGGAATCAATGAAGAAACAGCTGAGAAACATGAAAGAAATGGAGAAAGAATTGGGGAAAATGGAGGAGATGAAGAAAGAATACAGGGAGATGGAAGAAATGAAGAGAGAATTGGGGGAGATGAGAGAAATTAAGAAACAGTGTAACAAGATGAAGGAAATGAAGCATGCAGTGAGTGAGATGGAAGCCGCTGTCTCAGTTTCACACTTACTTTCGGAAAGAAATGATTCTTCATCACATTCGACATCAAGTAATACACTTTTAGATTCAGCACTGAAAAAGTCATCGTCAGATCCAGGACTGCAAGTTACATCCTCACAAGACAGATCAACAGACTCTCCTTCAAACCAAGCCTCAAACGTTGCCCGGACAAGTTCAAGATCTAATGACAGAGGGACAGAGCAAGGGAACCAATCTAGACAACAACAACAACCACAAGATGGTGGTGGAGCAAAAGGAGAGTCAGTCAATTATGAACCGCCAAAACAAACAACAACTGAGGGACATAACCAAGTATTAGACAGTTTTCAACAAACTAAAGAATCAAGTAAAGATAAGGGGACAGAAGATGCACTATCACCCAGCAAACATGGACAAGCACAGTCACCAAGTGCTAATGGTCAAATACAACCTTCAGCCAATAATGGACAATCAACAAGCAGTAAATGGCAATTGCTACCACGTACCAAAAATGGACAAACACCACCAGCAACGAAAGATGAACATGGAGAACTACTAGGCAGTACTGAACAAATGTCACGAACTGGAGAAAAAGAATCACAAGGCAGAGACAAACAGCTAGAGAAATCAGCCATGCATGAACTAAGAGCTACTGATGAACGAAAACAACCACTCATCAGGAATGGAAAAACAGAAACACCAACAACAGATGGGCAGTCACAAACACTAGGTACTCCGGCACAAGCAAGATCACAAATTAGCAGTGGACAAACACCATCGCCCACTGATGCACTGACAGCCATTTATGGGTATATGATGTCACCACCTAATCCTGGGAGAACACAAGGAAAGGCATATGAAGATTTAAGAGGAACTGGACTTAGTGAGTTAGACGGAGTAGTGAATACAAGTTTTGTGGATGAAGAAGGGATGGAAAGGGAAGAAACTTTAGTAAAACAGTTGTCTTGTTTGCTAAATGTTTCCCCAGATGCCAATGGAAGAGGTCTGGGTCGTGGCAGTTCCTGGAACATGTCGAAGCCATACACTATGTGGGAACAGACAGATAGATATCATCCTGAACATGACAGAGTGAGACAGAGACCAGCCAACGAGGACATGAGCGATGACTCCAGCGTGAGCGGGGACATGGCCGGCCGGGCTGTTTCTGGAGACGTGAGCGCTCGTTCTAGAGAAAGATACACACGCCTGAAAATGAAAATGATGATGGGTCAGATGCAGGGGAAAATGAACACCATGGAGGAAAATGTTCACAAAATGGATGCACATGTAGAGCAACTGCATATCAAAATGGACAATGTGAAGGAAGATGTGGACAGAATGTCCGGATTGTCCGAAGGAATGGCCAAACTCGGAGACAAAGTTAGCGTGGTGAAAGAAGCGGTGGACAAAATGGACGGATGGTCCGGTAGATTAGACAGAGTAGAAAATTCAACTCAGGGTTTGGCCGACAACATGACTGCACTGAACCATCAGGCAGGGAAAGTGGACAACGCACTGAAGCAGCTGGAACTGACCAGTAGTTTGATGATTGAGGCTCACAAGTGCAAAGATACAGTGGACAGGCTATGTTTGCAGGTAGAAAACCAGATTGGCTCTCTGGCTAGGGAACTAGACAGCCTTAATGAAAAAAATGCATCAGTTCTCAATGACGTAAAAAAGGTACAAGAGTGCGTTGGTGTTAACACTGAACAGCTAGAAGAATTCGATTCTCTAAAAGACACAATGTTGGGGGATATTGATGCTCTGAAGGACAAATCGGGAGTACTTGATAAGTTGAAGCAACAAGTATCAGAATTAAAGACCCACGCTCAAAAACAGTTGCAAGAAGGCGGCGCCTTGAAGGCAGAAATGACAAAACAGTTGTCAAACCTGAGGGCATCGTGCGAGAAGTTATCTCAAGTGACTGCCAGTAATAAGAATGAAACAATGCAAAAGATGAATGGAATCGACACCACTGTGGAAAACTTCAAGACTTTCGCAAGCCAGATGCAACAATGGCAGCAACAAACAGAACAGTCGATGCAGATAAACTTTCAGTCACTGAATTTTAGAACTGAACAGATGCAACAGAGAGTGAAAGCCTTCGAAGAGATGAAGGAGGTGGTGCTCAACCATATCTTGAAATCAGAGCGAAACATGGACGATATAGACAGAAGACATAACTCCACCCTGGAGAGAGTGAGCGATTTGTCCGCGAGAATGGCCAGCAGGGAAGAACAGCTGAGTCAGGTGGATTCTTTCCAGAGCCGTCTACAGGCCGTGGAGACAAAGATGAGTGGTCTGGCTGATGTTCCAGATCGCGTGAAGCAAACTCAGGCCGGGTATGAGCAACTGCACGGCAGACTACTGGAGGCAGAGAAGAACTTAGGAACTTTCCAGAGAATGGGATGTGAGCAGAGATTCAAGCAGATGGATGACTTCATGGCTGTGAATTCAACATTGGTAAGTTTTCTGCTTGGAGAATGTTCAGTTGTTCTTAAATATTAGGGGGACAGGCAACATAATGTATCACTTAACAGGAACTTGTCAAAACTACGGGGTGAAAACAACAGATGTCAATTTTCACCCTTAAAGAAGTATTTATTATTTATTTAATTTACCTATCTTTTTTTTAAATATATTTTTCAGTATTTTTTTTCATTTATTTATTTATTATTTATTTATTTATTTATTTATTAGTTAACTGTTTATTCATGTATTATTTTATTTTCAATATCATAGTCTGTAGGTTTAGTCCAGACCCATAATTATCTCGTCTAGAAAGATCGGAGGGAACAGCAGCTACTTTTGTTCGAAGCGAGGGTTCAAATCAATGACCACAACAAACATAATGCATGAGAGTGTGAACCAAAAGCTCAGTTTGCTCCCGTGACGACGAAGGGGGACTGACGTAATAGGAGATCGTTTCGCAGATTATCTGCCCTTTCCAACAGAGGGATTTGTGTAGGGGAAGATCATTTTATAAAAATATAATAAAACTGTCAGACCGGCAACTAGCAAAACAATTCAAGAAAAAAACAAATTTTGCCATTCAAAAGACTAACCGCCAAAAATGATACAATTATAACAATAGGAAGAAAACACTCACTTTACATCATAATTGTTTTGGGTTTTTTTTTTTTTTTACTTTTTCATGGTGTGAGTTTCAAGCAAAGGATGCAAAAGTGATTTTTCCCTCTTTACACTACTTGTTCAATCCCTCTTTTGTCGGGGAAAGTGAAGTAATAGGATTGAACACAACGATCTCCCATTCTGTTCCTGTTTGGTCATCATCAAAAAAAAAAAAAAAAAGAGAGAGAGAAAACTGTGATTACGAAAACATTTAATTCCTAATTTTTTTCCCTTTTGCAGCTAGTATTATTATTATTTATGTAATATTATTATACTGTTGTTATCATTATTGTTATTAGTACTATGGTTATTTTTGTTTCTATGACTAACACTGCTATCATTAGCCTCTTTATCATTATCATGTTGTAATATTGTTATCATATGTAGTGGTAGAAATAGTAATATTTTTTTTATTATTGCTCTCTTATCGTTGTTCTTATCTCTGTCTCATCACCGCAGGTCACACAGATGCAAACGCAGATTAGACAGATTTTGGCTAGTAAGTTCTGGATTCTTTATCCATCTCTCCACCATCCACAGTCTCCTCATTAGCATAATTATCTCCACCCTGCCTTGGACATCTTTGTCATCATTATCATCATCATCATTTTATAAAAATACAATAGAACTGTCAGACTGGCAACTAGCAAAACAATTCAAGAAAAACAAATAACATAGAAATCTATAAACAACTTTACTGTGATGGTCAAATCTCTGACAAATTTTCAAGCCCGCTTGGCTCTTCGTCAGGGCAGTAATGAAAACATCATCATCATCACCATTTTACAGATATGTGCTTAGAATGACAGCATGAAGTTGTCAGTTAAGATTGAAGGAATTATGCATGTAAATATGAAACAGAAAACATTTTTTGTTTAGATTTTGTCTATTTTAGGAGATGATAGAATTTGCTGTCTTGATGAGCTGTGATGGGCAAATTGTTAATAACTCATCTGTGCCTTCACTTTGTTATTTTCAGCTGCAAAAGTTGTGGAAACCAAGAAGTCAAAAAGTAATGTACTACAACTGAGTGTTTTTGTTTGATGGGTGTTGTCCAACGCTTTGATTAACCACTGCGATCATTATTTTGAACAAGATGGAAGCAATGGTAGTCATAGACAGCCATACTAAAGTTACATATCATAGAAAATAATGTATTCTCATGGCTTGCTCTGCTTACACCACTGAAGTTCTTTAAATAATTGTCATTGAAATTGTGTGTCACTCATCCAATATGAATGTCAGAAACAGGAGGTGAATTCACCTTTTAGAGATAGAGAATCCTGATTTGTTATTTGAGCATTAGAAAAAATCATTAGATATGACCTTTTACTGCCTGTAGGTAGTAAGTCATGGCTGTTTATAATGATCTACCTTCCTACTGGAGAAATGACCACAGTATTATTTTGATTGATCATGACTTTGCACCATCACTTACTCTATTTTAACATATTCTAATACATATTTGTTCATAGCAGAGTTATGGAAGAACCACAGACTGTTTTTCTCTAATATTTAACTAAGACAGTTTTAATGAGTTAACAATCAACTTCAGTAGTCAAATAATAGTCATCAGAATAGGTTTTCCCAGCAAAAGTTTGCTAGATTTTATCACCAAAATGCATTTTTCTAAATCTTAATTCATTTTTGTTCAGATCACTGTCATTTATTTCAAATTAAATAATTAGAAGTGAAAAATGTTCAACGGAAAGGCCCAATTAGTATAATGAAAAAATAGACCATATATTGTTAAGAGTTCCTCAGGCAATATAAAAAGTACTATTCAGTAAATCACTGGAGCACTTTTTTTTTGTTTTTTGTCACTTCCTCTTACATGTAAGACTCATAAACATTGCAGAGCAGAGGGCAGATCTGAATCTGGGATAAAATATTTTGGATAGAAGCCTCCACGGCATCATTTTAAACAATAAGCACAACACAGTCATCCATTTAGGATTTTATCAAGAATTTTGATTTTCTCCTGAAAATTGTATTATAATTCTGTGATGGAAACTTCAATACTATAATATACTTGTACAGTGATCTCTGCCTAAGAACCCTCTGCCTAAAAGCCGGTCCGCCTAAAAACCCGCCTCTCCTGTGAAGTGGAATTTTTCCTCTATAATTTACTCCTCTGAGAACCCACTGCTAGTGCTCCCAAATAAAGAAATCTACCTAAGAGCCAAGACATCCAAGTACTTATGGTATAATTCCTCATCATACAGTCCACTTCAGAGAAATGACAGTGCTAGATGTGCAGTAAAATGGGGACAGGGATGGAGAGAAGAGGAAGACAAAGGAATGGAAGTGATGGTTGATGTATGACTGCATAATCAAGCCATGTTGTTGACTAACTTGCAACCATTTCTTTGTTTGATAACATGTGGGACAGCACCTGTGATTGGGCTTTGTTGATAAGGAGTAGTTAGTTTAGCCTCCTGGCTAGTCAGCTGTTTTGCTACTTCGGTTGGCCTGTAAATACGTGAGTCACTTGTGCGATTGTCCACGAGGCAGCATAGCAATATCATGTTTTCAATGATGATACCGTTATGTGAAATCTCACAGAGCGTTTAAGCACTGGGCTGATTGTTTGTTTATGTTAGGGTTTAATGACACATCAGCACGATTATGGCTATATCATGTCAAACACGGTAAGATAATGTTTACACTTCAAGAAGAAGAAGAGGAAAGAAAGCAGGACAGAAGACAGGAGCAAGAAGAGAGAAAAAAGATCAGGAATTGCTACATCTAATTGTAACAAACACACAGGGAAAAAGGCTGTACTTATTTGCATAACAAATTTTTAACTCATCATAGTTAGTAGTGAAGACAATCTGTGGAGAGACAGGTTGTGTCACTTTTCAATCCGTCTAAAAATCCGTCCGCCTTTGAGTCCGCTTTTTTTTTTTGTCTTCCGACGACTGGGTTCTTAGGCAGAGACTACCTTATATTGTGAAAGGCTGAATTATCCTAGAAGCTTGCCTACCTGCTTCTTTGTTTTTGATGTGTGTCTGACCAGTAACTTTATAACCCTCTTTTGACAGCTGTGTGAATTTCACTTTTTCCTTGCTCACTTTTTTTTATATCAAACAGCAAAGAACTTGCCAGAAGACAAGAAATCCTTACAAACAAAGGGTAAATTTGCTTTCTCACTAGTCACCATCATGATCTGTCCACATAGGTGCTATGCTGTGTGTGATGTGATATGTCCAACATTATGGCGTTGTCCTTATCGGTTTGATTATTTTGTGATGTTTGTTGTTAATTTAAATTGTAAGTTTATCTTATCTTGTTTTTTCTTTCGACTTACATTTGATGGTATGGACTTGTCTGCCATAGCGATAATATATAACATATTTCTGTGCATCTAGCTGTTGACTGTCTGTCAATGCTGCATTATTTCTTTCATTATGTAAAATATGGATAACACATTAGTTTCTTTACCTTCATTTAGCTTACAAGAGAAAAAATTGAAACATGAGTGTGAGAATTGTATTCTTCAGGAGTTGAAATCTGAAAAATAACATATATTGATAGAACAGAAATTTAACTTAGTGAAATAGAATACTGTGTGATTAAAAAAAAATAAAAAAATATGAATAAACAACTGAGTTGAATTATCTTGTGATGGCTGTATGTAGCAATTCTTTGGAACAGTTTCACTGATTTATATCCTTGCAAAATATTTGTTAACAGCAAATGTGGGAGCATTTGTATAACTTATTACAATCTGTATCTCATCATTTTGAAATTTTGCCTTTGTCTAAACAGAATCTGTGACCAGTGTATTTCAAACTATATGGAAAAGAAACAATAATTTTGTGATGAAAACTCACTTCATAAGCTGATAATAATGTCAGCTGCTCAGAAAAAAAGCTGGAAAAAACACATCAGAAATGTTTATAACCATGAGGATCTATCTTTGGTTAATTTTGTTTCTCAGTTACAAAATATTGGTACTAATTTTCCAAACAGAAAAATCACACACAAACATCATCCAAGCTCAGAATGGCTTTTTGAAGAAGAAACTTTTCTTATGTCTCTCAGTTAAGAAAGATCAAAGTAAATCACCAGACAGAGGAAGCACAAAGCCACTGCGCAAAGATTCTGCACGAAGCAAGGCCAGCACCACAGACAACCGGCGGGTACATTTGGCACCCGATGTTGGTGATGTGAAAGTCCCTGGCAGCAAAGTGAGCCTGGTCAGTGAAGTTGATAGTGAAATCAATGCCAGAGACTATGTGCCCGTGGTGAAGATTGCTGATATTGGTGAGTTTTTAAGCAAAGATTGATGTATTGATGCATGAATGGACAGATAAATAGATAGATGGATTTTTTGATGGACAGACAATGAACAGAGGGATTTGAAAGGACAACTGGCTGGCTGCCTGGCTGGCTGGCTGGCAGGCTGGATGAATGGATGGATGGATGGATGGATAGATAGATGGATAAATTGATAGATGGATGGATGATCAATGGATGGATGGATGGATGGATGGATGGATAGATAGATGGATGGACAGACAGAATGATGGATGGACAAATGGATGTATGGACTGATGGATGGATGAATGGATAGATAGTTGGATGAGAAGAAAATGGATTTAAGGATGGATGGATTGAGATGGAGTAATGGACGGAACAAGAAAAGTATTGATGAGACAAACGATGTAAACATTTTTTTGTTCTAGCCATTTCAAATTTTGATAGTAAGTGATGCACGGAGAAAAAAGTATTGATGAAGAATGTAAAATAAAACTTATAAATGTAAAACTTATCTACTTTTACTGACATTCTTTATTGAGAATTGTGGCAGGGTACTGAATTATAGAAAAGAAACCAAAGTTTTGAGACTCACTCTACCTCTCACATGTTTACTTTGTTATCTTTTTTTTATTTTGTATATAAGTTCATGGCTGTTGTCAGTCATTGAATGACAAAGATTTGTTTTCATTCAAGACTGGTATTTTCACTGAATGGAGGTTTGGAGGAATCTAATCAAATGGCCTGAAATGGTTCCTCAAAGAGGTCTGTTTGTAAAGGGCTAAACTAGTGTAAACTATTTGTATTTCTCAATTTGAAAAGTGAAAGAGCATTTTCAGTGAAGTTAGGTATGTGATATACTTTTATTTTTGTCTGTTGTTAAAACAGTATAAAATGCAAGTATTCTGAAGAAATGAAAGATCCTTCACGCTGCCTATAAAATTTGTGTAAATAAATAACTAATTGTAAATTGTTGTTTAATCTTTCCCAGGTGTTCTGCCCACTAATCCTGAACTCACTGTCAATGACCTGACAGAAATTCGTCAACTGGACGCTCTGATTAGGTCACATGTATTGTTGGCGGAAGTCCTGGGCCGTGATTCTGAACGATACACAGACATTCTTTTGATGGCCCACAGCTACCTGATGAGGCTGTGGGAGGTAAGGAAGGACACAATGGATTGAAATATTCTGTTTTTGTCAAACACTAAAATCTCCGCTTGGCAGATGAAAAAAAAAAAAAAAGAAAAACAGTTTTGTGGCCTCTTGGAGCTTCTGTTATACATTTAGATATGAAATGGATGTGCCTCCTTCTTGTATTATTTTTGAAGGGAATGGGATAATTCAAAGGGGAGAGGGTTGTTTCTCAGAAATGAAAACCAGAACTGAGGCAGGACTTTAATTTGTTACCATTTTCTTGCTAATGTTAACTCTGATTATCATATGATTGACATGATTCTTTTCAAGAAAAGTCTACATAAAGACAAATCATATTTCACAAACAAAAACTTATGCTGGCCCAACTGCTGAGTACAGCAGCTCCTATCATGATGATAGTTTGACTAAACTGGGACCTACAGACCCTAAGTTTGGGTGATAATTAGAGAGATTTCACAATGTGGTGATGCACATGTTAATACAGTCAGTCCAGGTGTTGTGTCTCATTCATTTGTATAAACTGTGACCTGTGCCCGAAACAGCTACATCATGCTGTCTTGTTGTTGATGTTTTACAGGTACTCATGACCAACAGTGCAGCCAGCATAAGAGAAGTTGTGAAAAATGGTGGAGTAGTCATGACCAAAGAGGAGCCACCAGCAGCTGGAGGCCAGAAGAGGAAACCTTCCCCTGTGGGAAAGGATAAGAAAGATGACAAGAAAAAGGATGAAAAGGTGAAGGATTAGCTACATACTAGATGTCACGAAGTTCTCAGATTTGGTCAAAAGTTTTTTTTTTTAAAATTCAAGAATGTTGATTACCAGGAATTGTAGAGATTGTTTTCATGGTATAAAGCATTATCTATTTGTTACTTGATATCAAAGAACTACTAGCTGAAGTTGGTTGCATATTTAGGCACAACAAGCAAGCTTCCTCTGACATTGTGAGGGAGTGAACTGGAGAAGTTGTTAGTTTTTTTAAGCCGATAGTCCAGCAGTTTGCAAATCTGTGCTTATTCTCAATTAATTTAAGAACATTTTAATAAATCACTTGATCTTGACATCATATTCATGTGAACAATCTTGTACAGTGTGACTGTCTTAGTTTTAGCAAAGAAAGAAAATGTAAATTGAAAGAAATTGTAAATTATCCATGTTCAAGATCTCTAGTTAGCTATTAAAGCAAGAACCTTAATTCATTATGTAATCATTTCCAGATTATGGCCTTTATCATAGCAGTCAAAGTTTGATATTCTTAGATTTTGAGTCAAGCCTTTTATTGAAACTCTGAATTAAATATATGTGAGCCTCCATGCAGAAAGGGTCCAGATCGCATTTTTTGGACATAATCATTTATTGGTTTTCTGAATAGAAGAACATCTCGTGATGATTTGGCTTTGTAAATCATACAAAAATGTTCTTGATTAGTTCTCAAGATATTATCAATTTAGTGTCATGAGTTCTGAAAATGTCATTTTCAGAAATAGGGACAAAAAATCAAATTTTACTTATTTTTTTCATTCTATATGATTTGAAAAATATTTGCTAAAAAATATTTATAAGCTTTTGATGGGGAAAATCTTTTGTGAACTAATAGTTTAGATGTCAATGATGCTTTTAAGACAAAAAACTCCATGACGTAGGAAAATCGATTTCTGACCATTTTTCTCCCTGTTCTCAATTATTGTCCTTGCGACATCTGGGCCCTTTTCGCTGATACTGCCACATATTTTCCTTGAAATAAATCTGGTAAAATCCTGGATTGTTATAAAACTCATCTTTTTTTGTCCTGTTCACTCAATCATCTGATTTCATTTGAACAGCTTTTGTAAAATTGATTGGAGAGAAACAAAAATTCAATATTTTGTTTTTATTTAGTCAATTACTCTTTCCTTGTCAACATAAATAGAACATTTCACTTTTTTAATATCACTGGTGTAACAAGTTCCTTGTGGAATACACAAGATCATCAGTGAACGGGTAATTACAATGGCTTTAATGTTTAAGTCATCTTTGGCCAACTTATTATTCTTGTTGTGGTTTACTCAGCCCAAGCCAAAGAGGAAATCTCCTGTGGATGCTCTGCCCACTGACCTGGAAAACTGGGCTGTTTATGACTGGCCAGATGAGGGGATTGAGGCTTTCAAGTTGGACAATCTGAAAAATGTGGCTATAACTCAGACCAACATTCCAAAACCTGTGAGTCAGATCTTGTAGGGAATTGAATGGGCTATAAAGCTGTGCTGTTTTAAATTTTGGAAGTGTGACCATATATTCTTTATGGAGAAATTATGTAAAAAATTTCATCTTTAGCATATGTCGGAAAAAATGTGAATGATATTCTGACAAGTCATTACTTGTGTAACTTGTATTAATTAACCTAGGGCTATAGGGTCTGGAAGAAATTGCAAGTCAATCAGTCAGGGATTTATTGACCCTGTGCTGTCCATTCTTATTTCCAGTATTGCGTATATTCCTTTATCTCCTGTGATTTTAAGAAGAAAAGAGTGGCAAGTACAAAAATATAATAATAGCATAGATTCATAAAGAAAAACATTATACAGTCTCTTTAACAGAAATTGTTATTATGTATAAATTTTTTATACAACATAGACTACAGTGTTATGATCAGCAGGTGCTTTCAACTGTTTCATTTGACAGATGTTGACCTTACACTATACTGACAGTCTAATCACCCAATTGCGAGATGTTGGTTATAGTCATCTGAGCTTGCCAGTCCTTGCCTATCAGGATCTGCTGTCTCGTTCAGTGCTGAAAAATAATGCTCTCAACAAACTTGTGCATCTCAAGTAAGGAATCAAACACTCTTCCTTATAAGGATATAAAGATGTAATTGTAGGATGTAATATCACATATCCCACTGAACAATTCTATTGTCCAAGTAAACTGGTGCATCTCCAAAAGGGAAAAGAGTTTGTTGGGATATTACGGTCATATGAGAAGTGACAAAGTGAAATCAACGCCTCATCAAACTGGACTGGCAAAATCACGTGTTTTTCAACAGTGAAGTAATTTTTTACGCAATTTTTTTTTCTTCACCAAACCCTTCTATATCAATTTAAAAATGAAATGCATTTCAGAATTTAAATTTGAAATAGATTGAGTAAAAGGTATAAAATTGTAATTTAATGGCATGGCCTAACAAGGATTAAGAAGTATTTACTAAATTGATCGGCTGTTTTCTCAATAAATCCAGCTGCAGCAGCAGGTCACCCATCATCTTTAATTGCCAATACCTCGACTTCTACTTAAGGTAGAACAACAAATTTTTCACACACTGAAAGGGAAATGAATAATCTTTTCGGTGATATCAATACCTCCATGTGCTCAGAATCTGACGAGAGCCTGATTTCATCGTGTTGCGTCTCATATTAAATAGCTATATTGCCTCTGTAAAACAGATAGAAGTTAAGTTGCAGAATCTACTGTAATGTCACTTTATATTATATGTTATATATATGTTTTATTTCTTTTTTTTTTTTTCTGTTGTAAATCTTCAATCTTTTACTCATTTTCAAACATATAGCCTAGAATGGAACATTTTGAATTTTCTCAGGCAAAAGCACAATTTTTAAAACTTTATGGTGTAGATTATTATTGCAACCTTTTCTGTCTGCATAAGTTGGATTTTATTTTTGAATGGGTAAAGTGTGATATGGTATTCATAAGAGAAAATGTCTTTGTATCCATTCTCATTTATTTGTGAATTATCGTGATGCACTTTCATATCCTCACTAGTAGTGGTGCTTTCTTTACATTCCCTATTGTTTTTAGTTAATGACACTGATTATATGAATGCTTACAATTTCATTTAGTGATCTCATACCATCTTCTTCTACTTAATCAGAACACTGGAGGTGTGTCAAGAGCTAGACCTCAAGTCCGCTGCTTCTCATCATCTGAAAATTGTGGGCAACATGCATATAAATGAGGAGGAACAAGCAGTGTGAGTGAATGAAAACACTGAAGTAATGAATCAAAGAGGCAAATGTTACTTGAACTATACTTAAGTTATTTTTTTGACTACATTTAGTTTAATGAGACAGATAGTGAATCAGATACTAAAGTAATGCACAAATTTATGTTCATGTTTTTGCAGTGGCTCCATATAAATACTGTATAGCAGGAAGGATGAACTTTAATAGAGATCATGAAATGAAAAAGATAAAAGGATTTTCCATAGTGACAGTCTATTACCAGTTATGCTCAGAGTACCCATTCTAAGTAGACACACTGGCAGCTGTCAAAAAAAAAAAGAAATTAGAAGTCGTCCTCAATCTCTTACTGTTCATTGATTTTATTTTCTCTTTTCCTTATCTGTATAGGGAGTAAATTTTACAACTTTATTTAGCTTTCCAAATGCTGTTTTCTGTTCAAACGTCTTGTTGATATTATATGTCAGGAGCATAGATACAAATACCTGACATTCCCATTCATATAGGCATGGTGACTATTATTACACAATGAAAGTGTATGAATATGAGACGGTCATTTAGGATGACAGGAACACATATCCCCTTGCATACACATATACATTCATGTACACATACATGTTTTGTTTTCTGTAACAAATGAACCATATATAAGACCTGTGTATGTTTCAGATCTATATCATAAAGTTATCAATATGAATAAGTTTGGGTTGTTTGTGAATGAGTCATGGGCTGTCACACTGTTTGCTGCAGATCACGTAATGAAATAGATCAGTGGAAGGAGAAACAACTCCAGGTGGCCTATGAGGAGCAAAGAGTAAGAGAGACACTGAGTAGAATGACTGCCAACAGCCCATCCAGACCCAAAGCCCCAGCCACAAAATCTACAGCTGCCAAAGCAATGGATGCAAGCAAGGTCAGCAGGAGAAAATTATTAAAAAAACAGCCCAAGAAATTCTTGAGAAATCCATAGAAGTCTGATACCCTGCCATTTTGACAGAGAGAAAAATGTTTAATGTTAAAGTAATATGAGATAATGTCACTGTTAAGGAGGGAGGGGGGGGGGGGGGTGGCTCTGGTCCTGAAAATGAGGTTTTATGCTCAAAATATCGAAATTGGGTTTTGCTACTTTTAGACGCTTTTACCACTTCTGATGTGAACAAAATTCTGGTTGGAACTGGAGGCATTTACCTTATGCTCCAACAAGGCAAAAACCAAAAACACTACACCACCAAAAGATTCTACAGGGGGATTATGAAAATTCATTTGTGATTTTCTCAAAATGTACACATTTTTCACTTTTTTTTCCGAATTCTTTTTTTATTTTTTAATCAATGGACTTCAAATTTTTTTATGTATGTTCTTCATATAATGTATTTCAATAATATGCATTCATTTTGTTATATTTGTTCATATATATTTGAAGGAAAATTAGATATTTACCTGAAAATTCAGAAGAATTCAGATCTGTCAACTAACATATTTTGAAAAATTTATCATTGTGCCAGATTCTAAATGACTATATTGAATACCCTAGAAGCCTTTGGCTTTTGAAAATAGCTAATTTCAAGGTACAAAATCCAAGGGGGTGGTATTGTCATGACAACTGGATACAAAACAAATTTTGTTTCCACACTTGTCTTCTAATTTGATCATGCTGAATCTAAATTTGAAGCTTACAAATTCTTAAGTTCAATCATTAAATAAAATCACTTCATGCACCCCCCTCCCCCCCCTTTTTGAAAGTCTGTTAAAATGTACAGGAATTGATTCATGTAATGATATTTGATTAGGTTGCCATATGAAAGGTTTTTAATGAAAAGAATCATAGTAAAGTTTATTTGATGACATAGGAAAAAAAAACAACAAAACAGAAGTGTGACATAGGAAAATAAAATCATTAAACCTGATGACCAGACTGTCTGAAATCTCCTGTCTATTGCCATGATAAAGAAACAAAAAATGTGTGCTTTCAATGCTTGTATTGTCATGTAGGCGGAGGGCCTTGAGGTTGAACTTCATCTTGGCAAAGTTCTTGGTAATGTGACCCTCAGGGAAGTGTGGACGGACACAGCCGAAGTTCTCTTGAGACAGGTATCTACCTAATACTGTTATCACCTGATCTGTTGATAAGCAATGGGTATTTAGTACGAGGAAATAAATATTTAGTACCAGGAAATAAACATACGTACTTGGTTACATGTGAGACAGTAAAGCACTAAAGATAAGCTCATTAAAATGTAAAAAATATTCTCCAGTGTGAAAAAAAAAAAAAAAAAGAACACAATTGCCATATGCGTTTTGGAAGATCACACCATATGTACACATGACATTAAGTGGTAGATTTTCATGTGACAAAATGTAATTTTCAAATGTTCTTTTGTCATTTGCAAATTCCTTCTCAGTTCAAGTGTTAGAATACATTATCTTTTAGTTCTAATCATGGCTTGAAGAATCCACATAGGAATCTTTAGAAAAGTTTTTTTTGTTTTTTTGTTTTTTGTTTGTTTGTTTTCCTTTCTTGTTTTTTTGAGAGGCAGACATTTTTGTCTTGCTTTGTGCAGGTTCTTCAGCTTCTTTCTTTCTTTCTTTCTTCTTTCTCTCTTTCTTTCTTTCTTTGTCCCTCCCTATATTCAAAAACGTTTGAGACAAAATCTTTGTTCTGAAGTAATCTAACTGAGACAACTTTGAAATAAATATGTTTTTTTTAACAGCTTTCTGATATTAAAGAAACTGGACTCGCTTAATGTTATATTGACTAGTACAAGAAAAGGTCATCATTTTGCTGAAACTGATAAATGATATTTCTGCTAAAGTGCTTGCTCTGTTAATTATAGGGACTGTACCAGAGAGCCAGGGAGTTCCTCAATGAAGCCAACATTGGAGCAGAGGTATTGTTTGGAAAAGCATTCTCTGCTTCTCTTTTCATTTTTTTTTTTTTTTCATTTTTTTCCCACCCATGTAGCCATATAATTTCATCCATATTTATCTTTCCAAGTCTGAATCTTTGTCTGAAAGTCTGTTCATCCATCCAAACATTTGTCCATATGTTAATCACTTGATCTGTTTGTCTGTCTGTACATCCATCCATCTGTACACCCATCTATTCATTCATCCATCCATCCATCCTTCTGCATTCAAGGGCAACATCCATCACATATTTACACCAGTGTTCATTTATGCTTTGTAATCCTGTATTACATACTATTCCCTGTTTAAGTCATATATCTCTTTGTCTTAACAGGCTTTTGCAGACAAGCCTCTTCAGTCCAGAATTCTATATTTGCTTGCTAAATTGGCTTACTATGAAGCTCAGTTTGGTCAGGCAATCATCCTTTGTCACAAAGCTCAGGTACGTGCACTCTTAACATATCTCATTTATTTACTTGGTGTTCAACAGTAAAAAATAATTTTTAAGTTTAGCTTATTCACATCATGCAACTAGGTCAAGATTTTTCATGAGTAATGTTTTGGTGCCACTGGAAAGGGAAATGGGTGTACTTGATCTTGATGAGAAAACAGTTTTGCTAGGATTCTTCTGTGCCAAGGTATTAATTATGTTCAAAGTTATATCCATGACTCCATTGACAGTGAAATCAGATTTTCTTGAGAGATCCCTGTTTCACATGTGACCCATTTCTTCTAAGTGTGTGACTTGCATTATTGTGGTAAAAGTGCTACCTTTGCTTTAGCAATATATATGAAATAATTCATGCTTATTTCGTAGAAGATTGATCTGAACACAATGCATAATGAAGGAAATTTTTCACTGAAAAATAGCAGAAATGTTTAGTCATAGATATCATGCACTAGCTCTTAAAATAACTATCGTATAGAGAAGCTTTGTTCAGCCACCAATGTATTTCACTCAACACATGCAGCGTGGCTGTAATTGTGTTGATGTGCCATAAAATCCCAATAAACGAACAAAGTAAATGACCTAATACTGACCAAGCTTCATTCTTAGGGATAAAATCAACATGTCTGAGAATGAATATGCTGGAGAGAAAAAATTAGTCTTTCTTGTCTTTTTAGTTTGATTTTTTTACTGATATTAAAGTACAGAAAGAAATGAGAATAATGGAGACAAGTTTGGAGAATTTTAGGAGTTCTGCCATTTGAAATAGCATGTTTTTCTGTATAATGAATGACACAGGAAGCAAAAGAAGGGAATGAGCAGTTCTGGTTTGATACCACAATGCTTCTTGCCAAAGCAACAATCAAGGAGACGTACAATATACAGACAGTGAGGAAGGTGAGTATGATAGGAAGAAGTATCTAGAAAGCCAAACGTCAAAAAAAAGTGATGAGTGTAGCACAATGCACATTAAAGCAAATTATATTCTGGGTCCGCGCAGTTATTGCTCTTAATCATGGTCATTTGATATCAGCAAATTCTAGTAAAGGTATGTCATGATTGCAGAACAAAAAAATTGCATATGTAAATTATAAATTATTGAAAAACTAAGCAGCGTTTAAGAAAAATGATTTGGATACAAGTAGCGCAGGTGAGAAATTTTCAGATTTGTAACAAAAATTGACAGAGGTAGAGTAAAGTGAAAAATTTATTATGAAATACAAACCATACTCATACATATTTGCGTATCATAGCAGTTCACTCAATCTGTGGGATTACAGCTCTGAGCTGGTTCAGCAAGGGAGTTAATGCTGACCTTGATGAGCCACATTGATGTGTCTAAAAAAAAAAGAAAAAAGCACTGGCAAATGAGTCTATGAGATAATTACACTTTGTCCTGATGTAAGGCTGATTCACTGATTTTTCATGCCAAAGGACATCTCTGTCTGTGCTGTGTCTGTGAAGAAATGCTTGGAGTTTGGGGCCACATGACAGATTAATAACAAACATTGAGAATTAATTTATTCACATATTGCCTGAAAATAACTGGCAAAGGAATTTACTATATGTGATAGGTTTTAAGTTGTTAAGTTCGAATTGCATTTCCGACTGTTGAAGTAATTCATGACAACTTTGCTAACTATGCTCTTACTTATCATTTCCAAATAGTTAGTTTAGCCTTGTTCTGTGTCTCCTTTGCCAGACAAAGAAGATGCTGGTCTATTCCATCAATGAGTTCAGTAAAGTGAGTGATGAGAATCCCAACAGGAGGAATGTGGTCAAATATTATTGTGCAAAGCTGGAGGCTAAGTATGTTCACCATTATTTTTTTTGGGTATATTTGTTCACTTTTCCTGTTTTGTTCTCAACTATTGCATAAGTGTTTTTCTTGTAAAATTTCAATTTTCAGTACTGTTCTTATTGCATTTGAAAGTATTATTTCTCTTTCATGCCTCTGATCATAACATTGCCTCTTATATCAAAATTTTATTTGATTCCTAACATTTAATTTCTTAATTTCTCATGCAACACACAGAAATCATTGAAGGATTGAAATGTTTGGTACTATTTACACATTGGTGTATACATTCCCATGCAAAGAAAAATCAGTGGCCTCCTGTAATTAGAATAATAACAAACAAGCCCAGACCAAATGATGTCTTCTTTATTGTTTGATATTAATGAAGGAAATCAGTCACTTGAACATTTCAGTTAAAAGAGACCTTATGGCAACCAGTTTAGCATTGATAGTATTATGTTATCTCATCTTGAATTCACAGATTGTTGAAGATTCATCTGAAGAGCATTCTTCATAGCCACAAAGATGTGAACAACCCCAAGGTGTTGAGAGCTGTGTTACAAGGATGTGAGGTAATCCTACTTTGCAACTTTGCCATAATTATACAATGCAATTCCTTATATATAACTCCAACAGGCTGATTTTTTTTTTTTTCATTGACAGCTTAGAAATATCATCAAACCATTCTTCATAGGATTGATCTGTAAATGATTGCTTTGAAACGTCCTCAGCATTTTGGTGTGAACTACCATCAAATCAAATTATCAATAACACTTTTTTATTAATGACATCTCCAGCGCTATGAATCCTTGGCTGAGCAATTGATAAATCTCCGCTGTTGGCGTGAAGCTGTGCGGATCATCATGAAGCATGCCCGACTGCTGAGACTGTTGGCAAGGGAAGCCAGAGACAGTGAATCCCGCAGATTCTACTATAGATTGGTAATTATTCAGTGTTGTCTACCACACATAAATTGCTAACTATCTAAGGTGACAAATTACATATTATCTAGTTAATATTTGTTTGCCACATATCATAAATAAGCATAATGGTAAGTATTAATTGATAAATACCTGAACATGCACATCTCTGAAGATTATACATCAAAAATGAACATATTTTTCAAACTCATTTTCACTTAGGATAGACAAGCGTAATGATGAACATATACAGCATGATCGTACATGCTGATGAATTTGTTGTTACCCACAATTGACTTCCTTGAGGGCGTATTCCAATTTTGATAACTGCACAAGGTTTTCGTAGTTTCAGATATAGTATATGCTTTATCGTCCATCAATTATTCAAAAGAAGATAAAATACAAATTAACAGTCATGAAGAGGCAACTGCTATTATCATTTATGTGAATTTTCATTTTGCAGACACTGAATGTGATGAAACATGCAGCTAGCATTGCAGAGAAAGTCTATGTAGATGTTCACACTCTGGCCCACCAGGCACAGGTAATCAACAGTTGTTTTCTTGTACTAGTGACTGCTATAGGAAACACCACTAGATAAGGAAATTGTCACTCTTGAGAAAAGTCATCACTCATGACCACTACCTTACTCAACAGATGAAAGTTCTGACTACCCCAGTCCAGCGAGAGTTTGCAGATGTAAACATTGAACTGGGTGAGCTGCTGACAGATGTCTTACTGTGTCGAGACAAGGAACTGCGCCATGAGCAGCTTAAGGAGGAGAGGAAACCATCCATCCAACGTGTGGTTGAGGACTATGTCAGGGAACCACCGGTGTATGAGGACAATGAAAAACTATGGATTGAACTGGCCAAGTATGATTGCATCCTTCCTTTTGTATATATTTTCTTCACTATAACTTCAGCAGCTTTCCAGTGTTGCACTACTTACTAAATACATGTAATAACCACTTTAAATTAACCTTTTTTAGGGGGGGGGCAATGCTATGAGAAAAATGAAAAATTGAGTGGAAGGGACGAGCCATTTGGCAGAGGATAACATGCAGTACTGAAGCCATCAGACTACAGATAGAAAATGGTGGAATAGGATTACTTGACATAGCTGAGATGGCATCCAACCATTGGTCCATTCATTCATCTGTTCGTATATCCACTGATCAATCTGTTGTCCATCCAGCTGTCCATCCATCCATCCATCTATTCATCCATCCATCCATCCATCCATCCATCCATCCATCCATCCATATCCATCCATCCATATCCATCCATCCATCCATCCATCCATCCATGCATCCATCCCTTCTTCTAAGTGTCAGCCTGTCTGCCTGCTCATCCTCTTGTCTATCCATCTGTCCATACATCATTCCATCTGTCCATCAATCCGTCCTGTATATCAGTCTCAGTCATATGAAATTGCAGATAATCTGGTCAGATACTGTGTGTTTACCTCAGCCTTTGCATAATATATTATTCTAGGTTCAAACTGGTGAAATAAAAGTGTGAATACCCCACTAACATGTGACATATTCTACTTATATTTACCCATTTCTTTATTATGGAAATACATTATTTTTATGTGTGTTTGCAGAATTTCTGGAGAGGAGGCTGCCACTCTCTTCTTGAATGCTCACAACATGGGTTTAACAACACCAAAACTCAAAGCCAGGGTGAGGATTATTCTACACCAGTTTCCAAGTTTTCTTTGAGTTTAACTTCATTCCATTTTAAGTGGAATCCTTTGGCTCTGGCTAATATTAAACTAAATTTGTTGTACAGTAATAAATTATCACTGTTTTTACATGGCCAATGACCATAGATACCCTCACTGCATTGGACATATCTAGTAGTAGTTTATACATGTTTGGATCAGAGGAGATAGTTAATTATTGATTTGTGTCATGCTTTGGGCACTTTGCCAGAGAGCTAGTTCTTAAGTAGATACTATAGAAGAAATTGTGAGATAAATATATCGTCTGTTCTAAAGTAAATTGTCAAAAGTATTTCATATTTTCACACCAAAATTCTTGGTTAGGGGGGCGCGTCCTGAAATGTGGATTTTGCCCCAAAAATGCGATTTTGAGCTTTTGTTTTCTCTTAAAAGTACTGCC
>JBCAUA010097838.1:0-10329 GCA_038406235.1 Peronia verruculata
ATAACATTATACAACTAGTGGAAATTCCAAGAACTAGAAAGCTCCCACAGGCAGTGCCGTCATGATAATTATCAAGCGTTTTTATGTTAGATCTAGATCTAAACTTGTAGATTTCTAGATCTAGATCGCGAACGGCTGCCCTCTTACACTAGTCCTTCTAAAACCATGGGCACATTAGTTGCTGGTCTCAGTACTCTGATATGCTGATTTTCTATCAACAACTCTCACCCGACCACTCGACTTCATTTTGCCGGGTGTGCGCGCTGCGAACTTCGACCCCGATCTTCAAACAGCCCCTGAATAACAGTCCGACTAGATCTATCGTCCGAGCTGTCTATGAGGATAACTCTTCTGTACTTCCGGTTCATTGCCGTCACCGTGCGAAATTTGTATCGCAAATAATTATAAAACTGGAATTGTCTCATGGATTCAGTAAAAGTCAGCAGTTGATCGGCCAAACGTAGGAAAGTCGGCGGCAACCAAAAAGTCGGGATTCCGACTAAAGTCGGAAGTTTGACATCCCTGCATTGAAAATTCTCTATCAAATCAAGAATTTACCTAGCAAAGATGGATGTTCCAAGTTGATTTTGTAGAAACGTTCTGTTCCCACAATGGCATAATTGTCAGCAATACAAACACAGCTACACGGCTCAGAGCTGGGAAATTCCTGGGGATCAGAACAGCAGGTTCAATCCAAGAATAACTTAAGAGTCTTTTTGGTTTGAATTTTTGAAAGAAATTTTCGAAATGCAATCACCAAAACCATCTTTTGAGTGCCAGCTGGAGATCAGTTAAATCAGCTACTGCCACTGTGGCTTCAAGAACATTGTAAAATATACAAATCTAAATTCATTTATGGATTGAAATAAACTAAAGAAAATGACTCCACAACATGTGGAATATGTAATAGTTCTGTATGGTATAGATGTAATAGTTATATTATATCTATTACATCACAAGAGAAAACTATATATTTACCTTTCTGACACAGTACATAGATAGACTAGGATTGTATTTCATCAGGTAGACCTTGGTTGGTGTCCCCACACACAGGTAGCTGGCATTGTTCCACAAACCAACGTCAAAGATTGTGCAACACTGCAAACCTTCGATCATTCTATAACTGAAAGGAGTGGTCTCTCCTCCTAAGGTCTGGCTCATTCGACACTTGACAAGTTTGTTCTCCAGCATGACAAGCCTGCGCTCTGGTCCTGACAAGAATCAATCAATTTGCAAAAAATAAAAAAATGAATAACCCTTTGCTTGCCAAATCGTTAACTTCATTAGCTTTTCAAGAACATATAAATTGTTAGTGATAATGATATTAAAATAAAAAAATGGAGGGCTACAGGAAGTCACCAACCAAAGAATTGAAAATAGCAGAAATGGCATAACAGCAGACAATGATAAGCCAAGTGGTAATAAAACTAGATAGTGTCAGGTTCCTGGGTGAAAGCTAGAAGGAGGGAGACATGGGTAAGAAACAGGACCAAAATCTTATACGGTGCTGAGACAAATTAAATACTTTTTCTGAGTAATCACTTATCTCACATCGTTAAAAATTTTCAAACACATTATGGAACGTAAGAAATCCAATATATATTCATTCTGTGACACACACACATACAGTGGCAGATAAAGAGATCACGTTTTCATATTTCAGGGTAGAGACTTATAGATAACTTTATGTTGTAACAAAATCTTCAGTTTCTAGGTAAACACACATTACTCTACCTGTCAACAGCAGGATCAAATCCACACCCTTTGCCAGAGCCATTTGGTGAACACTGACAAATCCTGACAATTGTGTCATCTGCTTGCGCTTAGATGTGAGAGCTTGAGGGTTGAAGGCATACAGTCCATCATCTGTTCCTACCAACACAAGCTGAAAAATATTCAAGAAAGTTTACTAAGGCTAAAAGAAACCCATGGCTTCGTGTGAGATTGTTTATATGTAGGTCAAAGTCAAACCAATTCTGCCTTGCAGCTCAAGCGGAGCTGGATGTTTTAAGCATAATGAAAGCATCATTCTATCCAACGTACAATTTGGATCAAACACTCACACGTTTACTAATTATTATTGACTTTTTAGAACAAAATTAAACATAGTAAGCTTTTTTTTCTCAGGTACATGTAAAGTAGAAACACAGATCTTCATGCAACAATGTTGTATGCTAAATTTCAGATGGACACATTCAGCTGTATTTGAGTCCATAAGCCTTTTATGGATTTCGTTGCAGATTTAAAGTATAGATAACAGAAACTATTAAAGATGATTAAGGCTATAAAATTCTGTGGTTGGAATAGTCTATTCTGCGTATGTCTCCAATTTAATTATACAGTAACATATTTAACTCACTGTATCGCATGTTGACGGACGATAGTCAACACAGGATACAGGTACGTCAAGCCATGACATCACTATAGTCAATGCGAGAAGAGCAACACAATCAAAGGAAAGAAATATACAACTCAGCCGATTTCCAAACATGAGAATTAAAGAACAATCATTTTCCTTATGGGAAATGTAAAAGATATCTGTATGAGAGCTATTCATACTCATAGCGATGAAAGCAGGTTTTGAAGAACTTATTATTGAGTGCTTTGTTTTCACTCTTCATCAACAATATAACTCATATGCCCCTTTTTACTGTATTCAAATCTAACCTTGGGTGTTATTAGGTGGTTGCATTTTGTGCACATAATAAGTTAAACACATGAAGAAAGAAAAAAAAAAAAAAAGTGAAGAATGCATTTTTTTTCCTCTCTTTGTACTTCTTTTGTCAGGTAGAGTTCGAGCTAGGTCTAGTATTGTCATGCTTTTCCAAAAATTTAAAAAGTGATGATAAATATTTTAATTAAACATAGAGAAAACACTATTACAGATAAAATTAAACAGGAAGAAACATTGAAATAAACACACCCTGAAGTATTTGTGAATGCAAAGAATCATGGCAATATTTTTTGTTTATAGCTGCAGTGAATAATGGGAGATTGTTTCACAAATTATGTGCCCCAAAAGAGGGATTCGTGTAAGCGGAGATCATTTTGATCAGCCCTATTACTTCCCAGTGCCAGACAAAGGAGATTTTAGCAAGCAGTGTAAAGGGAGAAAAATTCTTTAATTTCTTGTCATAAGAAAGACTGGTTGCCAAAAAATGTGATAAAATTATAACAAAAAGAAGAAAACGTTCTCTTTACATTAGTATTTATCTGGAATTTTTCATGGAGTATGTTTCAGGCAAAGGGCACAAAAGTGTTTGGGGGGGGGGGGGGGGGGGGGGGGGGGGGGGGGGGGGGGGGGGGGGGGGGGGGGGGGGGGGGTTTTAGGGAAAGGGCAAAAAAGGGTTTTGTCCCCCCCCCCCCCCTCTTTAATCCCTATTTTTGTCTCGTAAAGGGAACTAATAGGACTGAGCCCAACGATCTCACATTGAATAAAAAACCTGAAAAATACTCAGTATCCAGAGGTCAACAAGGTCTCGAAGTGGTCAAGGTTCAGTGAGTTAACATTTCCATCAGTCTTTCAGAAATGAGAATATCTGTTAACAGCACAAACCACAGGAATAAAACACACTGATTTCTTAAGGGCACTGACGGACTTACACAGCATGTGCTCGAAACAATTTGATTGTTAATCTAACTGAAAGTCATTATACCTGCAGACTGACGAGGAAAGTGAAAGAGTTATAAATGCCATACATCGATGTTGGCCAATGGCCAACCAGGCATGATTGCACATCACTTTAACAAAAATACCTGTGACTCACCTGGTGAGATATAGACAGAGTACAGTTGAATTCTCTGCGATCATCATCTTTAAGAGATAACACTGTAAGCATTTGTGATCTCTGAAGATGGATGAAAATAGAGAAAAAGATGAGTTATTTGGCAGTCAGTATCTGTATTAATTTCTATATGTTTACCAAAAAGCTTTATTGTGATAATTTTTGCAATTTATTAAAAAAAAAGATTTATTTTGCATTGGTTAAAACAATAACACACACAAAAAAAAGAAAACACTTTTTTTTAATGAAAAAGAAGAAACATTTAAAAAGAGTGTACATGAAAAGCAAAGATGAAGATGATCACTAGGCTAACAGATTTTCAGAACTTAGCATTAATTTTTTTTTTTAAACAGACGCATTTTGTTAATCTGTAGCCTTTAAAGCCTTCAGGTGAACTTATTTTTTTTCCTTTAAAAGTTCATTTGCAGCCTTTAAGTTGAAGTGCCCATTCCCTCAAAAATTGAGAGCTTTGAGTTTGGTACAGGACGAAAAAGTAATATTTTCTATTACAACACATTCCTTACATTGCGATACAAATCATTCTTGCACTGTGCACTTTTCACTACGGCTTCAAGGGATGCAACCCATCTCTGCTTCTCCTGGAAGTTGGTGGTCATCAGGTACAAATATCTGGAAAAAAATGGATAGAAAATCTGTTTTACCTATGTCAGAAAAAATGTTAAAATAACCATAAATTATAAGCAAACAGTTGTGTTTCAAGGCAAAGCTTACATCTGAAGAAAATTACTGGGACTACATAGCTGTTTCACAGATTGCCGTTTCATTGAACACACCACCATTCTTAAGATTGACCTATAGCATAATCATTAAAAAAAAAAAAAAAAAAATGAAAGGTTTTATAGAGAGAAAGAGTTAATTAAACACTAGCACAATGCATCATGACCACTATGCCATTACATAAAGCTAAAAAAAGAAGAAAAGATTACATCCTGGCTTAAAAAATATGCCACGTTCCATAGTGGTATACGAAAATGTTGAACCTGTCTTTAAACTAGGATGTTTGTGTGTGCACAAATGAGGGTGTGTTATGGGTGTTCATTTTGTGTACTCTATCTCTTAAATATTTTGCATAGATGATATGCACTATACCACAAATATTACCAGTAAGACATAATTCTGTTCGACCAGAATATTTGAAAGGCTCACTGGAAAAACTCGTCATATCACATTTTTGCTCTGTTGAGAAATCGGAGTTTGCTGACTTTGTGTGACTTGTTGATTACTATGTCATAGCTGCCAACCTTTCCAAAACAAAAAACAGACTCAAACCGTTCTGAGTGTACACACCGCGAGGGAAACCCCATTCACAAGAGAGTAAAACATGAAGACTATACCCAAAAAATCAAAGGATGAAAGGCTCCTTAAAAAAGGATATAATATGCTTCTACTTGGACGAATAAAACTTATGAATTTCTGCAGCCCTCTAGAAAGAGCACAATCTATAGATCTAAGTCTTTAGAAAAGAGTTTCTGCAGAGAAAATCATGAACATTAAAAGGAGGCTCAGGATTTGAGCGTGGTCTTCTTTTCTTTTTCTATCTTATATCCCCAAGATCAGTCCCTTTGTCCTCACTGGCGGCATTACTGCCACCCTGAGCATTACCGAGATCGTCAATGGCACTCTTACTATCACTACCGGAGTCAACTGTCACACTATTTTCAAAATCTCCACCAAATTAATCCCAAGACATCTCACTATCCGAGTCCTCTTCATTGCTGATCTTTCGTTCTGCCATTTTCTTGGTTCTATTCACACAAAAACTTCGATTGTAAACACAAACTTCTTCAAATCGCACTCCTTCCGGCGTATTTTGAACAGGATGTCACTTTCTGTGACTAGAAACACTTTCCATACTTCTTCTCGGGAGCAGTCGTTAAAAAAAAAAAAAAAACTAAATCTAGACATACCCCCAATTGTCAGTACACCAGCGATGAAAATTCATGGCACACTTTGCCGAAAGAGTTAACACACATTCTAGCGTTTGCTGGCTTTTGACCTTTGATTAATTCATGTAGGCCTACGGGCTTTTGCCCACTCTAGAAAACCAGAATATGTATTTTCTCAGGCAAATACAGATTTCAGTACTCCCGGTTAAAAAACATACTAAATATTTTTTTTCCATACTGGTTGGCAGCTATGCCATGTATGTAAAAGATATTTGGGAGTTTTAACTTTTCCATCATGCACAAAAAAAAAAGCAGGATGATGTTACCAAAATACTTCAAAATAGAGCAATATTAAATTCTGAAGTCTTAAAATTTCTTACATGGAAATCATGAATATTTCCATTAAATGCGACATCATGAGTTTTTCCAGTAAGCCCGTAAATTTGTCTTAACAGACATTACACTGCCCTTACCTTCCAGGCCAGCAGGTGGTCAGAGGATCCTGGTCCAGCCTCAGCACATAGTGGAGGTCTGAGGATGCTGTATTGGTCAGCTCAGCTGATGTGACTGCGCTGTGCACACTGACATCAGCATCCATTGGATTCAGGTCAAAACTATCCACTGGATTGCTGTCTTGGTCATCCATAAACAGGGTCAGCCATGTGCCTTCCAGTACACAGTAACGATTCTCCCAGCCTGGCTTGCCTTGCCTTTTGAGTAAATAAAAATGTTTGTGACTGACAAGGATATGGGCAAAAAAAAAAAAAAAAAACACTAATATGATGACTGATACCAATCAACAGTGGTCATATCCCATCTCTTTTGAAATCACTGAAAAGGTATCGTTTAAAAGAGGAAAAAAAAAAAAAAAAAGTTTGAAATTAAGGTATATGAAAAATAAATATACCACACTAAGTATAAACTAGCCAGAAAAAGAGTCTGTTATCAGAAAGGCATAATTTAGTTTTGTTGCTTCAGTAAAAAAATTAGAATTCATACTGTAACCCTTTTTTTTTTTTTTGTAGTTATTGTTGTTGTTAAAGGGAAGATACTATTGTAAATACTAAACAGAAATGTCAAGCATGGAGTTTTACTGTGGCAAAAGGAATCTCAATATTTGAATGAAATTCAAATGCAATGCTCCCTTTAAATAGCTTAAAAAGTTATAAGTACATGACCATTAAAAAAAAAATCATATATTTAAAGAACTTACACCATTCCTGTGTAAATAAAAATATTCTTTCCTACCTGGGAATTTTTAGCCAGCCCTCCATTTTGACAGCAGAGTCATCAATCTCAGATTCACGTCCTGTCTGGTCTCGGTAGATGCGACTCATCATCAGAGCAAAGTGACGCACATATTCCGTGGGTAGACCACATGTGGCGGGCACAGAAGCTGCACATTTGGGGTGAACCACCATACTGCATTCTGAAAATGAATCCAACATATTTACTACTGAAAGTTGTCCTCACGGCGGTTTCAGGGTTGACTTTTAGTTGGAGCTGAGCACCCGGTTAATGGCCTATCGAATTTCCCCTCAGGTATGGCGAATCGTCACGCCTGAGCGCACATCTGACCATTTTTTTGTGGCAGTGGTAAAAATTTACTTTTCTCTGCCAACTTTGAACGGAAATTTCTTAGTAATGCTACGAGTTACAGTTATCATGTAAGATACGTGGTGAAAGGTCAGAACTTGGTCTTTAATATCAGCTAGGTTAATAATGTCTCTGTCATCACATAATTAATGTGTTTCTTGTCAAAGCCAACCATTAAAAATGAGTAATTTTCATTTTCTTTTGTCTAAAAAGACATAATTTTGTGATAATCTGATATCTCCACTTACATTTCCAATATTAAATGGTTACAGCAGAGTCATAATAGAAAAGTTTTTGTTAAGTTCTTGCTTTTCAAAGGAGAAAATGGCTCACCTGTTCAGGCAATCTCCATAAAGTGTAGTTTCTCGAGGCAAAAATTTTATTTTTCGATACTATAATATTATTAAACATGTTATTTTTCATTCCTTTTTATCCATTAGGGCTCTTTTTCACCATTTTCAGCCGATGGTAACATTAAAGCATTTTAGTTTTTGATCACTTCAGACCACCTGTTATATGCTTGTGTCGTCTCTAAAGTATTTCTATAAATGCATCTTGGCCATCTTAGTAAGCTACAGACTCAGAAAAGAAGCACAATGTTTTAATCCAATTGTGATCATTATGATAGCACAATGCTCTAAAATTAATATAGCTATTTTACAACTGATGTGAATTACACTGTATTGTGAGATGGGGGTGGGGGGGGGGGGGGGGTGTTGACGGCACTCTCTAAGTCCACGTTTCCTAATACATGTTGCTCTATATATAGAATTTACCTTATTGTGAAGCTGATACAAGCATCCCCTCTTGTCATTTGTGAAGTGTTCCTTCACTTATTAGCAATGCTTCTCTTCAAAGAGTAGTTTTGGATAGGCTGACTGTCCATGCTTCTTCCGGACAAAGTTATCTCTTATGGCTTGTCAGTTATGGAACTGAAGCTGGGCCTTTTTAAGTCTAATTTGACTTTCCATATTATACAAGTACAACTGTTTGAAAATACGCAGGGCATAACATGACAAAGAGGGATTCTCGAGTCAGCGGAGCAGATTTATGTAAAAAAGAAAATAGTGGTAATAATTTAAGGATGTACACAATAATATTAGTTTAATAAAATACATGCACATAATTTTCTAGTGATGAAAGAAATAAGAGTTTTTGTTTTTTCAAGATCAAAAGCACCCATAGTAAGAGGGAAAAAGAGATGCCTGAGCCTACATATATAACAGAGTAAAGGAAAAAGGGTTGGGAGGACGGTTTATCGTCATAGTGAGGGTAAAAAAAATATGTATAAAATCTAGGAAGCAGGAACTTGACAATGTTGTTGCATTTTCATCCAGGATAATGACTGCTGGATATACGGATGTTAACCAGAATGCTGGATTATCACAACTGGGTATAGCAAATATTATTTTTCCTTCAGTAATAGAAATTTCTAAGGTGAGCTAATCAAACCAGCAAGGCTATGATAACAGTCAATTTATTGCGCTCACAGAGAACAACTCGTCATAAAATTTATATCATTAGAAAGTGGAAATTTTGACTTTGCTTTTGCGGCAGCTTCCTCCTTTGTAACAGATGGTTAAAACTAAAATTTAGTTACTCCAAAGGTTCCCCCCCCCCCCCCGGGTTAGGGTAATATGATACGCTTTGTCCCGCCCACTTGGGCCAAACTAAAAGTCAACTTTTATAGCGAGATAGAAACGCCGTGCGCTGTTGAGAAAGAGAGGATCGATTTCACGACCCCTCTCGTCGTCCCTTACAACAACCCCTTCTCCATGGACGAAGTGCAGTCTGGCCTCTGGAGTGCTGACAACACCGCTTCGGGCGCGGATCAAATTCGCTATCAGATCCTCAAGCATCTCCCGCCAGAGTCTCTGACCTGTCTTCTGACTCTGTTCAATCAGCTATGGTCCATTGGCACATCCCCACCATCCTGGCAGCAGGCCATCGGGGTGTCTATTCCCATACCTGGGAAAGACCAGACGAATACCTCTAACTTTCATCCCATGGCCCTTACCAGTTGTCTATGTAAGCTGATGAAGCGGTTGTTGACCAATCGTTTGAACTGGGTCTTAGAGGACAGTCTCTTTCAGCCTTCCAGTGTGGCTTCCAGGCAAAGCGATCCACGACAGACCATCTCATCTGCCTGGAAACCTTTGTCCGAGAAGCCTTTGACAGCGGTAACACGTGGTGGCGATCTTCTTTGATTTGAAGAAGGCCTTCGACACCAAGTGGAAATTTGGTATTTTGAGGGATTTACACCGGCTGGGCTTCCGTGGTAATCTTCCCACTTTCATTCAGAACTTCCTGAACGGACGGCACTTCAACGTCCCCCTCAGTTCCTCTCTTTCTGATTCCTTTGACCAAGAGGACGGAGTTCCGCAGGAAAGCGTCCTGTCGCCCACACCGTTTAACATCAAAATCAACTCCATCGCAGATTGGCTGGCACAGGGAACCAATTGTTCCCCATCTGCTACAGGGCCCAGAGGATGCCTACCATCGAAAGACAACTTCAGGCAACTTTGGGCACCCTCTAGGAATGGGCGGATACCAACGGCTTCAAGTTTTCCACTCAGAACACTGTAGCCGTTCATTTTTGTAGAAATAGACCACATTGCAGGGATCCGGATCTGTTTCTCGCCGAGAAACATCGGATCCCTGTCAAGGATGAGGCCAAATTTCTGGGTTGTGATATTTGACTGAAAATTGACCTTCATTCCCCTCATCAGTCACCTGAGAGCTGCTTCCTCGAAAGCGCTAAACATACTAAAGGTGGTATTAGGGGCAGAATGGGGTGCTGACCTTAGAAAACTCGACACTGTCCACCACCAAGGCCTTAGACTATCCCTGGGGGCATATCGCACGTCCCCAGTGGAGAGTCTATACGTTGTGGCCAACGAACCCTCTCTCCGAGACAGAAGGGACAAACTGTCCCTTCAATACGGAGTCCAAATTTTATCACATCCAGAAAATCCAGCCTACGAACATGTCTTCGAACCCAGTTTCGTGGACATGTTCGAGAGATCTCCCGGTGTCGCTCC
>JBCAUA010097849.1:0-10329 GCA_038406235.1 Peronia verruculata
CCCCCCCCCCCCCCCCCCCCCCCCCCCCCCCCCCCCCCCCCCCCCCCCCCCCCCCCCCCCCCCCCCCCCCCTCAAATATTTTGAGTGTGTATATTTGTGTCATCTGCTAAGAGCTTAACACAAATTTTATTACAATATTTATGTTTCAATGCAGGGGGTCATCTTAATCCAGCAGTGACTCTGACATTATGCTTGTTTGGACGTGTGCCCTGGAACAAGCTTTTGCCCTACTGCCTCGGACAATATCTGGGTTCGTTCACAGCCTCTTGCCTAGTCTTTGGCGTCTATTATGGTAGGCGTCATGTCTGTTTCATTTCAACTGTATTTAAGTTTAGAATGTGCCAAATGACTGATTTGATCAGTGACTTATTCATCTGACTGCATTTAATTTCCCTCCAAAAACGCCACCATATATTTATATGGTATTGTTATAATTATTATTATCACTTTAACTCTGAAAGTGCCACAAGAGACTGTTGACATAAAAACTGACTTTGTCCTAGTATTTGCTTACATTATCATGTGAATAATGACCATAATAGTAATAATTTGCTATGTACTCCTGATATGTTCTGTATCAGATCTAGACATATTATTTGTGCCACATCTAATCCTTGCACTTACAAATAGGAACAATTATTCAGTATTTCTAGGATATGTATTAAAATAAAATACTAGTGTAATGTATTCTTGTTTATGACTGGCATTTTTTAATCTTTTTTTCATTTTATAGGGCGTACCCATCATTATTATTATTATTTTTATTTTTTTTTGTGACATAGTGATTATCAAAAGCATAATTAGAATTATATAATTTGATGGAAAATTCAAATTTCACATAGTTAAGCTCAAGCTGCTGTTGGCTTGGCCCTACAACAGAGCTGAGATTTGTCATATGGTCCTTTGGGAAAAACAATTGCCCATTTCTTCTCTTTATTATTTGGAGAAGAATTCAAACGCAAAGTACAATAAAAAAAATCTTTCACAAGGACACTCCCTTGACATTCCCTCAGCAGTAAGAGCATAGGATGTGCTTCCTTTATACATGGAAATGAATGTCATCACAGAAACTCACAGTATCTTAAAAAAACAAAGTGCTGCAAGATTCTCTTAGCTTTACTGTGTGGACTGGAAATGGCTGTCAGCCCATACAGATTTGTTCACAGAGACTGAGATGTTCAGTGCCATGGCTGAGAACTGGGATAAGACAATAGTCCATCCTGGGGAGCAAATCAGTCCAATAGCGATGGCAATACATGAAACATGGTTATGATGCTCAGGAAATCCCATTTGATAATTCCAGATTTCTAAGTGAATCTGTGAATAAAAAAACAAACAACCGAGCAATGCAACTGAAATAAAATTCAGTTTTGTGGGAACAATTAAGTTTTTGCTAGATGTAAGAAAAAGAGAGAGAAAGAGACAGGCACACAGAGAGAAGACAAATCGACAGACTGGCAGTCAAACAGAGATTGGGAGAGGAAATAGAAATGGGAGATAGAGTTGTACACAAAAATTGGTGATTGTTGAAAAATTTGTGATCACCGTAACGTGTTGCATTGTATTTGTTTAATGACTGATCTCTGTGGGGGGTATTTTCAGATGCATTCAATACCTTCAAGAATGGGAGCCGAACAATAGAAACAGCAGGGATATTTGCCACATATCCCCAGGATTATTTGTCTGTTGGCAATGGCCTGGGAGATCAGGTAATTTTTTTTCTATTGTTTATATAATGCTTTGTTTCTCTGAGAATTTTTCTTCAGCCTGATGAACACTGTGGGCATTTGATCAATTATCAGGCTTATCAGCTGATAGCATAAGATAAAATAAGAGCTATGAGCAGAGAAGAGAAGATATCACTGATAACATAAAGTTTGTTAATGTTCTCAAAAGTAAATTCCTTAAGTTTCACAACTGATGAAACAACTGTTACACATTCATGTAACATGCATTTATAGCCACATGCACACAAGTTTAATTGTCATGAACTGAACAGTATTTGAATAAGATCATATTTATGAAAAAGTTCTGCACCTTATACAATTATGGTCGATAACAGAAATGATCAAAGAGTAATTGTATTGAAAAATACAAGTAAGAAAGACACGGAAGTTACATAGTGAAAATTGTGTTCATGATGATATAATTATGGTTCAGATATAAAGGATTTGAGATGGTGGTAAATAGATCTTCTCGCAAAAGTCCATCCGAGAGCATTTTTTTTTTAAATCTGAGAAAAATTCATTAGTATAGCTTCTCTTAACTAATCCCTCAAGAGAATTATTAAATATCATTAATTAATGCTTGACAACTCATACATTTGGCCACCAAGGATCAAACAATGGCTATGAAATAACCTATTAACCAATGACAATCTTACAAAAACTTTCTCAATATCATTAAGATTTCTAACTTTCTTGGTCAACCATAGGGATGGTCTTAAAGTCAGTATTTTCACAAAGCTTTATAACTCTTTGAATCAAGGCCATTTTCAAATATTTTGGAAACATAACTGACAAATTTCTGGACTCAACAATGTCTAACCACTAGTGCAGTGGCCCCACATATTCTTTCAGATTTTCGATTACGTTGACTTAAGAGACATTCAAGAAAGGTACTTTTCAATCATGTTCTAAGGCATTCATGTTCACTGTAGTACAGTATATTTATGTAAAATGATCAACCTTTTACTCATGCCTAAAGCCAGTGGCATCATTTTGCAAGCCCATCTTGAGTGAATGATTTATTTGCACAAGTATGATTGTGAGCTCTATAGGCCTTACGCATACATGTATTTTTGTACAGATGCAAACAGTATCATGTTTTGCCACAACATAGCTGCTTTTTATGATAAGTCACATAAGGCAAAGACTCAAATCTTTACTCTCTCAGAAATCTGTATTGTCTTATGAACAGATATTTGGCACTGCCGTCCTGATGTTGTTAGTTCTGGCTCTGACGGATCCAGGCAACATGGCGCCCAGTAAAGGCTATGTGCCTGTCCTGGTGGGTCTAATAGTAGTTGCTATAGGAATGACCTATTCACAAAACTGTGGCTACGCTATCAACCCAGCTAGAGACCTGGCACCACGGTTGTTTACTATGGCTGCTGGTTGGGGAACGCAAGTCTTCAGGTTGGAGATTGATTTGTATTAAATTGTGCTAACTAAATATGAAGATCAATTTCACAAAACATTGTTTTAAAGCTACATCTACTACCATCAAATTCACATTTGGTAATACTGCTACTGGCGAGTACATGGAAATGATATTAATGGAGTCGTTTTCATAAAACAATGGCCACAAATAATATATGCAAGGACAGCAATGACCTGTATTTATATTGGAAATACATCAAAAAAGTTATGTGTTGTGGCTCTTAATATTTGTGGTTGGGCCAGTCTTAAGTAGATGATGGTTTCGATGCCATGAATGTTTCCTGTATTTATAGATAGTTTGTTGTCAATATAAGTTACTTATAGGCGGTATTCAACAAAGATAGTGATATCAATCATCACTATGAAAGGAGATGGGTGAGGCAGTTCTTGTACTAGAGTTAAATTGGGAAAGCTGGTTGTGCTCATGGCAATAAGGAGAGGGAAAATTAGAGCTGTTTATAATTAAGTTTGTTTCATTCAGGAATTTGAATTTAGACAATATAATGATATCTTGTTCTTTGTTTACTTATTGTTGAATGGAAGATTGTTTTAATATCATATACCTTATCAATCTCCTGCAGTGCCCTAAATTGTGACTGTGATGGATATAATATGCACTTATTGAGCATTAACTTTTACATGTTAACACTATAAGAGTAGAGGAACTTATGACTTTACTGTAATTTCATATTCAGCGAAGAAAAAGAAATTGTGTTGTTCATGGTAGTATTTGTTTGTGTTAGGATTTAACAGCACATCAGCATAATCCTGGCTTTATTGTGACTAGCATGATAGAACAGGTTCAGGCATTAGAAGGGTTTATCAATGTTACCAAAGAGTGTAGGACACAAAACTATCAATAGAGCATTATGTGCATACTTGCAGTCTACCTAATATATTGTATGTAGTTGGTGAATGTTAGCAGTGTCGGGGGGGTCGATCTGATCGAAGACTTACTGGCATTGGAACTCTCTTCCAAGCAGCATGCAATTGTATGTACTCATATTAGAACCTGTCATTTCTCAGATCTAAATATCGGTGACATCTTAGAGACTCTAAACACTGGCAATTTCAAGTGACTTTAGGGTTAGGATATGAGTGTGAGATGCAGGACAGTGAGTTCAGACAGCGGTCAGTTTTTTTATTATTGAGCTATTAGTATCACATAAAAGCTTACTCATTTCCCTTTCTTACTGTAAGAAAAAAAATTGTTCAGTAGAGGTTGAAGTTTTGGCATGCTAAGATGATGATGATGACGCACTGTTACAGTCAAATCTAGTGAGAAAATGACCAATCACTTTTGTGAATCCTTATTACTCCTCATTTATTTTGGTCATGTTACTAAAACACAATTGGTGGACTTGTACTCCATATTTTTTATCAAATTTAACTGTGAATTATATTTTTAAATGGACTCAGGTAAGGCATTTGTGCAATGAAACAATTTGCATTAAAAAATTCATTCGCTGTTGGAAAAAAAACAAAAAAAAACACTATTTCTCTAGTTGCCTCAGTCTGAAGAGTTCCTGATTTCATCATGTAATGTCTTATGTGCCTTCCCATTTAAAACATTGACTTTATACATGCATGTATACTGAATCAAATGCACGCATCTAGTTAAACATCATTTTAGATTCAGTTCTATGTTCAGGTCTAGAATCAAATAAAGCAGACATTATTGAGTCATAGACATCTACATTATTTATATTACAATCTCGGTTCTTCAATGCCCAGGGTCCTTTATTTCTATTCTCAGCCACAACAATTACAAATGGTTTTGGATTCCCATTGTGGGACCTCATGTTGGAGCCATTCTGGGAGGTGGAATCTATGAGTTGTGCATCAACAATACAGTTCCATGCTTCGGTAGAGGAAATAGCATCAAATTGAAGATCTGCCACTCAAAGAAGGCAACAATAGAACTACCTCAAGAACCTGTCACACCACTGGCTGTCATCAGTCAGACAGAATCAAATGCAAAGGTTGAAGGTAAAGAAACTTATTTCATGTTCATCTATATATACGGCCGAGCACCACAAATCTCAATTCAAGTCACAGGCACCCCAGTAGAGAAGAACACATTCAATGGTTAAAAGTTGACATTTTGTGTTATATTGAGTTTTGATGAAGGTTTAGCCATTTTTGTACATCATGCATAAGGCTGAGTCTTTGAAACTGCTGTCAAAGATACTTTTGTTCATTAAAAGCAAGAGGGTCTCATGAAAATGTAGCAAAATGTGTCAAAGTAAACTGAGAAATATGTCCATATTCCCCAGTTCTCTACAGGTCTTGTCGGCTATAGATGAGTACATTTTTCACAGTGATTTTGTCTATCACTTTTATATAACCATGCTAGATTTCATGTGTAAATCGTCAATGATGTGACAGCTTATGTATCATGAAATTTTGACTTTTTCTTTTTTTTCTGCCCCATCAATGTTAAAGATAACCAGATCTTTGTTGTGTTTAGATATTTTCACTTACTGAACTTAGGTTTTGGAGACATCAAATAATGTGTTTTGATGTACGGTATCACACAATTTGGTCGCGACTCAACAGTACACACAGATATAATGCAGTAGGTCACTCTGTCACACTCCCACCCATTCATTAAATCCATGATGTATGTCTGCTTTATTGAGGGTTTCCGCTTTCTCTGAACCCATTATTTGGGATGGCAAATAATAGCTGACAGTTCTAAAAGGACCCGATGTTTGAAGCGATGAACATAAAAAAGACATGGAAAAATAGGCAATTTGGTAGGGAATTTTGCTGAATTTTGTGAACTCCCCATGTGTAATATAATCTGCAATAAATAATTTTTCAGTCATAAGAACATTCTAGACCTATAATGTGGTAGAGAAATGATTACTTTTTCAAAAAATAAAAAAAATAAAATCATCATTTTGACCCAAAACTGGCCAGTCCAGGGGCTGTCCCCTTTCCCTCTATCTACTCCCCCTTAAAATAACAGCTCATATTGCCTTTTCCATTTCAATGTAACATGTAAAGTTTGTGTTGGGCAGTCAGTTTGACATGACCTATTGGATATTTTGTTGTTTTTTTGTTATTGACAAGCAATATAACAACCAATAGTGAAGACAGAGGGAAATACAGAGGATAAAGGACACTGGGTCTGCTCTCCAAAAACTGTGCTGAAGTCTAGGCCTACTCTTACAGCAACTGAAAGAATTAAGAGATAATATAATCATCACAGTTCAGCATAACACTTCACAATAATGTCACACAATGTTTAGGTGATGAGTTTGAAAAAGTTTAGTTCAAGCTAGAGCATAACACTGCATGTTTCATTCTATTAGGTCCCTACTGTGAAATGAATAAGAACAAATTGATTGGATGACTGTGGTGTGGGTAACTTTGTGAGGCTGAATGTAATATTAATAATATCAGAGTACACATGCATTTAATCAAAAATGTGAAATTGTAAATAGAGAGCAAATCCTGTCTCAGTCAACAAAGCTGTTGTTATCTAGTAGGCCAGTCAGATGAATAAGGATCATTTGTATTTCCTTTCCAGCTTATTCGATAATGATAAAGGCAGGTGCTGTTGCCTAACTTGTGCTGATAAAAAGCCAAGTAGGCGTGAATTTTTTTATTCAACAATCAATCAGTTTCTATCATATCAGTTCTTAATAACTATTGTTCATTTTTTAAGTTTTTTTTATATTTATTTATTTTTCATTAATTGAATGTAAATTTTCAAAGTATTGTTTAAATAAGATGATAAATTTGGGTATGATTATAAAAAAAATATATGTCTCACCAGTGAGTGATTGTTAATTAGACTATTAGGTCTGTGTTGTCTTGTTCATGCTGATGTGATATATCATTATTCATGTGAACAATAAAGTAAATCACGTCATTTGTTTCATCTTATTAGTTCTGTTTTTCTCTCTGTGTACAGATCCAGGGGCCAATGCTCACAAAGAATGGAAAACATCATCTGTTACGACTTGACCAATGAGGGACTCACTATTCTCAGAGAGTGGGGACATGATTTAGTGATAGGCCTGGTTGTTACTGCTATACTCACATATTATCCTACCAGGATGAATTCACAATACTGACAGATAAAACATCATAAATTGGCAAAAAGTCTAAACTGGAAACAAGATATAAAAAACTTCTAGTGTTCATTGCTGACATAAAAAAACATCTATTATAGAAGCGGTACATAGGTATGCATGCATGTCATTTATTTGACGTTTGTGAACTTCATTATTGTCCATATCAATTACCATTACTTTACACAACATAATATAAGCAAACAATAGCAAGGAAATGTTTGATTTATATTGACCCGATGGTATGAGTAAATTGTGACATAAAAACCAAGAACAAGTACAATTTCTGGGGATCAATAACATGCCCATAAGATATGTAACATTTCACAGGATCAAGTCCAATAAAATGTTTTTATAATGTTGAACTGAGAGTCATTGAGCTGCTCATGTCATAATGCAATCATACAGAATTCAAGTATCATATAAATGTAGAATGTCTTTGCAAAATAAAGAGAAAAGCAAAGCGAGAACATAAAGAAAAACCTGATATGTATAGGATACCGAATCTTCTCAATGTAAGACATGTTGCCTACACTGGTAGTGATTTTATAGTTGTTTGGTTCTTTGAAAGTATATTAAGAATGTGTCAATATTCACTTAGCAATGAAAGAAGGTTACTGAGGAAGGATAGTGTTTCTAGTTGTTTTACATGATTATGTGTGTGAGCATGTCTCGAATCATGACTGTATACCATGTTGTAAATACATATGTATGTTGTGGCTCCTGTTTATTTTGAGGCAAATTTTGTGTATGGCTGTTAAACATATTTGGTTCTGTCAAGCGCTTTGAGCCCTCCGGGGGTGAGGCACTATATAAATGCATGTTATTATTTTTATTATTATATCTGTATCTACACATAATATACATTAAAGACCAGTTATCTTTATTTTGGTTATGCATGTCAGAATTGCTACAAATTTCCACCCGAGTTTTCCTCTGGCTTCGTTTAGGTCAACTCATAAAGTTTATCAAAAGCATAACAAAACTGTTAGTGTTGTCACAACCCTGTGTCACCTAGATATTAAAAGACATCTGCTAAAAGACAATATGTTTATAGGATGAATGCTTTTATACCCTGATACATTATTACATTATTGGAAGAGTAAATAGAACACAATATATTTTAAACAAATCTGTGAGGCTTAAAGTGTTTTTGCACTTCAAATGAGTTGATATATTGACATAAAAAAAAAAATTTAGCAAAAAGATTAAAATGGAAATGAAACACTTTCAAGTGTTCAGACAGAACCATAGATCATCTCTCCACGCTTATTTAATAGCTGGCTAGTGAGATGTTGGCCAATGGGTTCTACTTCATTAGAGCATGTATATATATGTTAAAAATATGCTGATTATTTCACTGGTTATACATGAATAATTTTTGTATTTTGAATGGATGAAAAATAGCAGTTACAATATGATATGTTATGGTATGTTTATTACAGTATTATATTCATGGATGATTTTAATTCTTAGTAGAGGAAAACTAGTTTGTATCTGGCCTTATACTAGTATGTGTAAAGAAATTGAAGGTACTTCACACCTGCAAAAAAAAAAAAAATAAGCATTTGATTTAGTTGTAAATAAAACATGAAAAATGATGTTTGCTTCATAATAAAAAAGGCTGCAGTTGAATATACAAAAGGAATGAAATCGGTTTTTTGTTTTTTGTTTTTGTTTATAACAATAACATTTACAGAAAGAATTTACAGTAACTGCAATATTAACAATCAGTAAGATGGGCATTATAAAGTCTGTAGCTGAGACTGAGAGCATCAAATGGTGCTATGTTTGTTGTGTGCATATTTCTCTTCACACCTAAGCATGTGTGATTCAGATGACAGGTTACTATTATCAGAGTAGCATATTCTATATGTCTTTAAGAATTATTTATTATTGTTGGGACTTGTTGAAATAATCTGAGTATTACTGTTGTTTTTATTTTATTTTCTCTTTTCAAACTGACAAGATTACTGGTACCGTACCAATCGATTTACATGAGTCAGTACATCAAATTTATGAAAATGCCCTATGTTGATTGATCCATCAACCTGTTTTTTGAGAATTAAAGACATTTCATGTTTCTTGCGCATTTACATAGCTCAATCCAGATGTTCTGTTTGATTTCTTGTGGTTCTGTCATGTTCCTACCTTTTACCTGTCTCCTCTTTATCTCTTTCTCTCTCTCTCTCTCCCTCTCTCTCTCTTTGTCTCTCTCTCTCTCTCCATCTCTCTCTTTGTCTCTCTTTATCTCTCTCTCTCTCTCTCCTTTAAAACTTTTCCCCACCCATTTCCCTCTCTCTCCATAGCTTTCTCTTCGAATTCTCTCTTCATTTCTAGCTTGGGCCACTAGATTGTTCTTGCCATCCATGCTCTCTATCCACAAAATAAATGTGCTGTATTTCCAACATATTTGATTTCTATCCACATGTGCTTAGTGTAAACCCATCTTATGACCAAAACTAATTGTTCAGGTAACAGGAGCTGAATTGAATGGATCTGTCTGTATGTTTATTTGTCTGTCTCTGCATTAAAATTTGTGTGTTTGTTTTTCTGTCTGTTCAAGCTGAATATCATACAAATGTGCACTCTTTCAATCAAAAGGTCTATCAATTGATCAAGCCACCTACTTACCTTTCTTTCTGTCTGTCTGCCTATCTGTCAATCAGCTGTCTGTCTGTCTGTTTTTCTCTCTACCTTCTTATCTATTTATCTAACAAAGATGCATTGTGTATCTTCATTAAAATTTGTATGTTCTGTCTGTCCATATTGTTTTCAGTGCTGTAGACTATTTATATGGACGGCTATAGGTGAGTGCTGTCAGAGGGCTGTTCATTGTGCTTCTCATGTTCGCCCTGGTATCCGAGATTTTCTTGTCCGGATCCTTCCTCCACCTCAACCTCAATGTTACCATCAATGTCGGTATAACAGCTGTGCTTGTCAAGCACGAAATTCGGACAAAAAGGAACGTACCTGGAGAAAGTTCGACCACACACATATTAATATCTTATCTATCTATCAGACACACATTAACAGATAGTATCTTATCTATTTATCCATCCAAATATTTGTTAGGAGGGGGG
>JBCAUA010097860.1:0-10329 GCA_038406235.1 Peronia verruculata
TGTTGATTTGAAGATGTACTTCGTTTTATCGAACGTATAGTTCGAATCAGACACTTGCTTAGGTTTACTATTCAATTATTATCGCTTTTTAACATAACGTCAAACACAAAAAGTTTTTTTTTTTTCTGCTTTCTGGAAGTAGAAACAGATTTTTATGCAACGATGTTGTGTGCCAAATTTCTTACGAGTGTATTTAACAGTTTTCGAGTCCATAAGCCTTTTATGGGTTTTGTTACAGGGCTATATTATAGATAGATCAAAACGACACTGTCCTGCAACTCAATGTATATGACAAGCCTTCGAACCTCTATAGTGGTATTCTATACGATTAAACGTAATGTTACCTAAAGAAAACATGTTTGTGGTTTTAAACACGTCATTATATTGATCATGCAATTCGAAGCAAGTACCGTGGTGAAATGCATTCACCTGTCATCGCCTTTTTTAGAATTGTGTCAGTCATAATACATTAAAATTTGTTCCTAGGTTATGAAAGCTGAAACATAGATTTTTATGCAATAATGTTGTGTGCCAAATCTCAGATGGATTCATCCAGCAGTTTTTGACTCCATAAGCTTTTAAGGTTTTTTTGTAAACGTATAGTATCTTACAGAAGAGTCTTTAAGAAGCACATTGGGCGTGGGCTTCCGTTCATCATAATTAATCCTCCTGGTATATAGACTATGTGCTTACGCACTTAGACAAACAATTGCAAGACAGGGAGTGGCAAGAAAGACAGCAAAAACACAAGGCCAGAGTTGTCACTGGAGATAATCACAGGGCGAACAATGGACAATGGGCGACATCGCACGATGTGCTCTGCATGGCCACTTACCTCAATAAGTGGGTCGAGCAAAGTGAGCTGAAAGCAACTTAGGTTAAGTAAGAGATAACGTATTTTTCACAGATGTTTAAACAGATAGCACTTACAAAATAAATTTCTCAAATACAGATTGCGACCGAAAAGAGAATATCTCTCTGAAGTGCACAAGTTCCATACTTGACAAACAGTATTCTGATTTTTTTTTTGGGGGGGGGGGAGGGAGGGGGGGGGGGCGAGGGAAAGTACAGACAAAACGGCATGGTAGATAACCATCTTCTCATATTCATCTTGCTAACACTCGTATTATTCTTTACGTTTCCATCCACTTTAAGTTTCAAGATATTTATCAACAGATTTCTTATTGTTTTCGTTTCCTGTCATATTTAAGTTTCAGGATTTTCCACATCTAGTTGCTTCTTGTTTGACTTATTCAATTCTGACTGAGGAAGAAAATTGACTGACAAGTTACAAAGTTCACAGATGAGCCAGGGTGACACGGATGTCACAGTCTAGAGGATGGCCCTCTTGTCTTACTGGTTTGCCTGAGAAGGCTGGAGGAGGAGGAGGAGCAGGAGGAGGAGCAGGAGGAGGAGGAGATAGGGGAGGGCCGAGGGTGCAACTGAATTGGCTAGTTTTAGGTCAAAATGCCGACTTTGCCGTTTTGTGTATTTCTAGAAAAACTTTTTAAAAAAGTTTTGTAATCAGACTATAGGTCCACGATATTCGTATGACCCAAAATTTGTTTATTACAGTTTTTTTTTTTTTACGATTGTGGGAAGTCAGAATTCCATTAAAAAAAAAATCTCTATCATGTGTGGGGTATTAGCCCAGAGATTTGTTCTGTGGCCTTTGGAAGCAGAGGTCGGTCTTTCGAATCGCAACGGTTGCATGTTGTATATTTAGGAAAGATAATTAACACACAGTTGTCCTCAGCCCACCCATCTGTAAAACGGGTATACCAGACGCATATCGGGGCACTGCACTGCGGCGAAGTAGTCTGAAATGGCCAAGCCAATTTCCCCTCTCGGGAGTCAAGGGATGGTACTTTTACTTTACTTTATTTCAGTTGAAGTAAATGGTGGTATTGTCAATTCGTTTATTCTGCCCATATTGATAATGGCAATTTCTGAATTCAACATGGGCTTTGTGGGGATTTCTACTGGACTTTGATTGAGGAGTTGTGCTTGATGTTGTACAGGAGATCTCTGCTCAGCTTCGTCTTGGGAATGTCCAAAGGAAGACAAAGATGAGTACAGGACGTCCAGTGTGGATACCTTCCACCTTGGCCATTTCGATCTCATAACGACACCACTGACTGTCCAGTAGAGCTTTCGTCAAAAGGACCACAGTTTTCTTGCTGGAACAGACAGCGTTGACAATGTTAGAACTCACATAGTCTCCAGCTTTGAAGTCACGGCCATGTAGGAAAATTCTCAGACCTCGGTCACTTAATTCTCTATCCAAGGTGCCCTCGTTCAAAATTCCAACTTTTCAAGTTCATATAGCTAGGCTCCAAACATGAACTAATTACCGCACAAGTCTAGAGTTGACAATTTCTCTAGAAGCAGGGCGATCACCATTCGGTCAAGAGCTTCCAGATTATTTTCGACAGATTTCAGGGTGATCAAATGCTTCGGGAACTTTTCGAGTTTCTACTACAAGACATCTACATATACTGCTCACACTATCACAGCTGCGTGTACTTTCACGACAAGTACACCTGCTACTGGAGCAAGTATTACTTTTGATATCACTATTACTACTGCACTACTACAATAGTTACTATTACCGCTACTACCATTGACAATTATTATAATGTCTGCCACAACAATGACTATTTCCTGAAATATCAGTGCTATTGCTACAATTGCTATTCTCATTATAATGACTAGGTCTGTGTATGACCGGCAGTGTTCGTGACCGACTGTTAACTGGTTGACCGACTCCATGACCGTCGATCACCGGTGATTATATCGGTTAAATATTTTCCTCTTTGCCATGTGTGGCGTCACATCAGTTATGGTTATGGCCTTGATCCCAGTCTACTGGTACCAAAGGAAAAAAAAAAAAAGATAAAACGTCACCCACAGTCCCACACCCAGCCTGAGTTTCGCTCATTTTAACTTTGACCGGGAACTTAGATTAAGAAAGACTTGGGGTGTAAAAGTCAATATTTTACAAATATTTGCAGATCGATTGGGCGTCGAAATCTAGTGCAGTTCGATACCACATATTACCTTATAACTCTCATTAATTAAGATTTCAATTTGATCAATAAACTGGCGATTACCTTCCCAGTTACTACTTTTAGATAGATACTCCAGGTGTCAAACACACACCTTGACACCAGCCATAGTGCTATGGGTGGGTGAGGGTAGGGGGAAATTACAACAGTCTGTTTATATGACTTTTGCTACACCTTGAAAATTAAGGAAATTTGCCAAATGCACTACGGCTGTTTCAGGCGTTTATTCATAGAAGCAATTGATTGTAACTGAATCTTGATTTCAATTTAATCGTCTTTTCTTCTGCCTCAGGAAACACCTCGTTCCAGCCAGGTAGCCAGAGCCTTTCCAGGACATTTTTCTTTTCTAATTTCTTTAACTCACTGTTTCTTTATATATTTTCACCAGAATATTAAAATCAGCATCAATCAAAAAATCTCATGGAAAGAATTGAAGTCAGATTTTGTTTGTCTTTTTGTTGTTATTTTTTGCATCCCAAGGATCGATTCTTCTGGCTGGCCAGACCTCATCTCGGACTGAAAAACGACATAGTTTTAACATTAAATTATCTCAGATAAGTAGGACTGCAAACACTGTTAATTGTGATATTGATAATAAATCATCGATCTTTTTCTAGGCGTATTATTTGGAAGATGCAAAGGCAGTCTGGTACAAAGTTGGCGTCATGAAAGTTTACATAGAGGGCGGGGGTGTGTGAGGAGAAGGGTATAATATGGAGAGGGGAAGGACGGGAGGACAAGAAGCATGTAAAATAAAATTGTGCCGGGCATATTGAAGTTGACCACTCTAATGGTCTGATCCATAAAAGCGCCAGAGGAAAGAGAATGAAACATTTCCACTTTGATATGAATTCATGTTTAAGAAATAATAGCGAGACAAAAAATGTCAATACAAATGCTTAACGAATATTGTGCTACCATTTTGTAGCTGTCTAAAACTCAATTCATATGGAAAGTATAAAAAAAAAAGTTCGGAAGATCGTCCACTTGACACCACTAAGGTTAAAGAGTGAATACAACTCAGCTCTTGGCATATCACTTTGGTAACTGAAAAAAAAAATGTTATGAGCATAGTAGGGACGGGCAGGGGGGATGGGAAGGGTGAATCGCCTTTAAACTCACTTTATGATTGATCATGACCGACAACGTATCGTCCTCTTGGCACTCCTAGGGTTAAATACTGAGGAAAGCTCAAAGCAGAGTTTTTGTTTTCCTTTTTTTTTCCTTCCGTCTTTGATAAAAAAAAAAAAAAAAAGAAAAAAAGCTCATATGTAGAGATAGGTGTATGAGGAGGGTGACATTGGGACGAACGTGTATGGCTGACGGTCAGTTTTCCAGAGATCAAAGAGACCAGTTTAGCTAACTGATGACTGTGTTAACCTCACTTCATAGTTGATCATGACCGATCATAGTTGATCAGTCACCTGTTATAATAACCGGTTAACCACTCATGCGTCAATGACCGATATGACCTGTTGTAATGACTTGTCACGCACAGGCCTAATAATGATTATGTTGATGGTCTGTTTTTCTTTTTTTGTTTGTTTGTTTGTTTTTTTTGTTTTTTTTCATGTATTTTTCTTTTCCATGTTATTTTCTTTGAGACAGACAAAGACTGCATGGATAATACTGAGCATAATAGGTCGATAGATAGGGGAGAAAAAAGAGAGGAGGGAGAGGAGATCAAAGCTGCTAAGTCACAGCTGAACAATTTCTGCCCCGTCCTTTCTCTGTTCTCCCCCCCCTCTCTCTCTCTCCCTCTCTCTCTCTCTTTCTTTCTCTCTCTCTCTCTGTCTGTCTATATTGTACCAGGTCCAAAAACTATAGGTTATAAGCCATTGCTCGACTGGCAAAGAGCTTCATACCAGGGGCTTCTGAGAAGGGACCTATTGTCAGATCTTACAGAACTGTTATAACTTGCCTTAAGCAGGGTAGGATAAGAGCCAGTAAGGTACTGTCCCGCCACAGTCTGCTATCTTCACTTGGTGCATGTGGATTAGGAATCATTTGAACAGCAAGCTGAAGAACTGGTAGCAAAGAAATGAACAAAAGAGACCAAGTATATAAAACGGTAATGTGAACTGTTCTGACAATGATGACCGACCTCTCCGAAACCCTCACCATATTGTAAGTGGAAAACAGCCGTCATTATCAAAAAGCTCATGAGACTGAAAGTGAATATCGATTTTCTCCAGGAAACACGACTGGCATACTGGAGGATGCTGATAGAAAAGGACTACACATGCCCAAAGGCAGGGGAAGAGTTCTATTAGCCCAGGAACATGAGCTGGATGGGCTTCGGGGTGAAGAAGAGCCTGCAGAGTATAGAATCTGATCGTGACTCATTGCTCTCTTTCCTTTTACCGTTTGGTGTAAGGAAAACAAAGGAGAAAGGACAGCAACTGCCTCTGCTGTACATGCACTTTCCACGACCTGTGCATGGCAAACTTTTACCTTCTAGATCAGGCCACATCAATAGGTCTCCTGGGGACGCTGGTGCTCAAAACACAGCCACAAACTGTCAGGCGCAACATCATCAAGAAAATTTTATGTAAATGTGTTGACATCAGTGTGTACAGACCAATAGTGAGCATAAAGAACAGACTACAGCCGAACAGGTTTCACTGGATGCTCTCAGGGCACCAGTTCAATATTACGGAAACGTTTGCAGACATATTTGACACTGAGTTCACCACTTCACAAGGAGGAGATTGTCTTGAATGGTTTGATAAACACGGCGGGACCACATGTACCGCACGGCTTTTGGTACTTTTGGGAAGAGGATCTTAAAGATATACGACTGGTTTGAAACCAAATTGACGAAGTGTATTTCAGTTATAGAAGTCAAGCTAGACAGTCTGGCCATGACCAAACACTCACCAAGTGAGAAAAACTTGCAGATCCTCAGATCTGCCAGAAACAAAACTCAACAGACCGTCAGCGCCAGCAAGCACTGGATAGAGTACAGCAAAGACATCCAGATGGCTGTCACAGTAGGGAATATCGGGGGAAAGTGTGACTGCATTAAGAAGGCGCTGCAATCTACATACATCGAGATTGGCAACATTTGGGACCTGTTTGATTATTTACCACAATAGTGCAGAATCAGTACTGAATATCCAAGTGAAAATAGACTTATTCAGATTTTATAATATAAAATAGGGTGCTGGACAAACAGCATTGATTTCCACATTGCACTTTATCGTGGACTAAAAGTTTGGTTTTTCCCCTGTACATTTGTATTTTTATTCTTTCAGAATAATCGTCCTGGAAGTCCGCGCATTGTCTTCACATACTTGATATGACTATTCGATTGAGAATGAGGAGCAACTTTTTTTTATTTCGTGGAACTCTATTTTACTACTCAAATGCTGTTCCATCTCGCAACAGTGGCAAGTTCTTTTGGACTGCCTGGACTCTTAGATGATGGGTTCGTAGGTGGAGATCACGTATCACGTATAGCCATGGGAATAAATATCATATCGACACTTTGAGTAAAATGTATAGCGCAAGTCATCTTCCGAAATGGAAGAACTTCTAGGCCAGATATCACAAGCAGCATGAAATATTCTGTAAAACTTCAGAACCAGGTAAAACACACAATCCTCATGAGCGAAAACGACAGAGTTAGGTCTAACAGAGTTTTTTTTTTCCCTTATTAGCAAAAAGCAGGTCACATGACTTCCCAGGTTTGTAACGGCGACCAAAGTATTAAAGAAATCAGAGTCCTTTGAGCTGGTACATGATATTAACATACCACTGTATGTTTTCTCTTTTGCAAAATGGTTAACGTACTATTGATTTTGAATACAGTTTGTAGGGAAAGGTAGGGAGGGGAGAGGAGGGTAGGGGGGAGCTCCTGGAACTGATGACTTTAGCCACAGACAACCGAGAATTTCGACCTTCAGGTATGATCAAATTAATGAAAATTAATACTACTTGTTTCCTCTTATTGTTTGGCAATGTCACCATCTTAATTTTTCGCCTTGTGGTTATTTATGCCCTATATTTTCAATTATTTACAACATAATTATATTTCCACAGAACAAAAATACTGTTGCGTGACGTCAGTGTACATTCTCCTGATCCTTTCCAAGCTGATCATTGTTGAGTAGGTAATCCATGTTTTCATTATCCTTGTTATCATTTTCCTAGTTTGCACTCATCACTTTTGACAGAAGTTTGTCATCAAAGTTGATGTTGTTGACTATTGCTCCATTCATCTTTTTTTTTACTTTTAATTATGTTTTTCTTTTTATGGATGGATAGCTTGATGTACGAAAGAATGGACGAATCAATGGATGGATGAAAGGATGAATTGATGGATGGATGGATGCATGAATTGAAAGATGGATGGATGGATGAATTGATGGATGGATGGATGGAAGAAAGAATTGATTGATGGAGAAGACTAATGCCTGCACTGTACAATAAAAAAAAAAAATCAGTATTTTTCACATGACTAATGATACAGGAGGCCTATACTGCTATGACTGTGACATTGAACCTAGCCTGCCTATCCTCCTTGTGGTAGACAGCTGTCTCAGCCCTATATACATCGGGTGTGGCTGGAGCTGGCTTTGGGGCAATGGAAAGGACGGAAAGGCCCAAGTGTTTTATTGGAACGTTTCTGATTGTGATGTATGGGTTCGACCTCTACTGCTTAGTCAAAGGTGAGCACCGGTCACGTTTCTTTGCCCCGTGCTCTAAAACGTTGTGGGAAAGTTTGTCTGAACCATCATTATAGGTCATCATTATAAGCTGTATCAGTTTCATATCATAAATGCTTTTCCTTAAAATTTAAAATGGACTGTCACGCTGAAGCAACTGCATCGATCTATAGAAATGTTAATATCACGAAGACTGAGCTTGTCGGTGAATTTCTAAATGAAGGCATTAAAGTTAGACACTTTAGCAATGAGCATAATCTAAAAAAAGAAATGAGATTGATAAAAACCTCTGGAGCTCCAAAAATCAAATCTGTCTTCCTCATTAACAAGATCTTCCCTCATAAATATTTTGTATGAATTTCTTTTTTTAAGTTTCAAGACAATAACTACCAACATGTGCCTTAGGCTAAAGCATTCTTAAAATGTCCACAATCAGATATAGTTTGACATTATCCAGAAATCAGATTTCAGACCACGAAAAGGTTCAATCATAAGAAATAACGATTCCTCTAAAGTTGCTCACGCGTAAGCTCTCAGAAATCTATTACTTCAAAACACAATCTAACAGGGATAACAAACTCGTCATATTTCTCACTCACTGATGAGAGATAGGTTGTGCATAGTGTTGGGCTAAACTTCAGTCTACGTTGAAGATGAATTACTTGGAGTGGGTGGTGTCGCAATTGAGCGGAGTGGTGAACTAGGCCACACATAATTTGCTGGTGTTGTGATGAAACCTCGCAACCCACACATTTTTCTAAAAACTTTTTTGGCTTAATGTATTCTCCTCGGTCTTCTTCACATTATGTCTAAAGATGAAAGTAAAATTAGCGAGTGAAATTGTCAAAAATACTTATTTAAAAAAACTTGGTATGTTTGACACCATGATATGAAACTTCGCAACCTTCACTGGTGCGCTGATCTGCTGTTGCGTGGTTTTAATCACTCCCAGTTTGAGAGAGCGGTATACTTATACAAGGTTTTGGATAAGAAGCCTCCTTATGTGAATGGCCTAACTTGAAGCTCACATCATGGACATTGTTTGGAGTATTTTATATTCTAATAGAAAAGGAATGAAGTTCATTTATTTATTTATTCATTAATTTATTTATTTACTTATTTTTCCATCCATCTATTTGTTCGTTAATTTTCTTGGATTTTTCTCTCAGTTAGGCAGTCCAAATATATTTAAAAGTGAAGAAATAAGCTATACAGAGCTACAAGTTATGTACCATCTGAACATAGACATATTTACCAATATCTGATTTAAGGCGACAGTCACATCTTCAAAATGGCAGGTGACAATGACTATTTGATCATCAACGGAGGGAGCCGATGAGCATTCCTTACTGAGTTTAGGTGACAGACACACTCTCCAGACAAGAGTGACAATGACCATATTGGTCACCTAAAGAGGTGACGGAAGTAGACATGATCCCTCAAACGACATAACAATAGGTCTATATCTCGAGTATTAAATACTTTGTCTATCTGTATGCTGTAAGTCAAAGAAAGAAACGCAAAAATTAGCATAACAATTAAATAAAATTATTCACATTTTCCCGGTCTATTTAATATTTTTTTAATCTTCCATCAAGGAATTTCAGCTTGTGGTGGAAATAGACAGGTCACTATCCAGCACATAAGGTAACAATGCATGTCTCCTCACTGACATATATTGAAAATGACAGAACGACTGAGTGAGCAGGTCAATAAAACATTGTTTTGAAAACAGTGAAAATACCGAAATGGTTTCTCACTTAGATTAATAAAATATATTCTACATCTTACACTGTTTTTGCTTTATCTCCTGTTTTTGTTTCGAAACCGATTCAAACCAAATTTGGTAAAAATCATTGTCATTACAAAACCCAGAAACGTGAACATACTCGTTAAATGCGGTCGGTAAGTCTTAGAGAAAACTCGGTTTATAGTCTGAAAAATGGCGTAATTTGAATTTTCTTTATATGGCATCTTCAAAAATTTATAGAAAAATTTTTGTTGCATAGGGAAGGGCGAAAAATATGTAACGTTTTAGATATTATATCAAACAATATATTCACCAAGTTTGATTAAAATTAGGCGGACTATACAGATTTTAAAATCAGTCAATTTACGGCGCCAAAATCCAAAATGGAGGCGTTGCCATGGCAATCGTGAGAAAGTTTCACTGTTTTTTTCTAATTTGAACATGCTGATTTCGAAAGGAAAGGTTAAAAAATTACCTATCTATCATGATAATTTTTTAAAAACACCTTCAGGACGCCCCCCCCCCCCACCTCCCTTCGCTTCAGAGTGTCAAGACACCTATCTCATGTGGTTTCTCCGGGACCACAGCTGTGCAAACCGGCCCTCAGCATGCTTTTAGTTCGGCGGCCGCAGCGCAATAAATCACCTGTCAATGAGGCCCCAGAAACGAATTCCCCGCCCGCCGTATCAGATTTCGGAGTTGGTCCGCGCTGCTGAGTGGTCCTGTCGTGATATTACATTTTAGGCCCATTATTCTAAGAATATATCTAAAGTGAAGATGAATCCCCCCCCCCCTATTCTTGAGGAGAAAGTTCAAAAGGTCTTCAAAAAGATGAAAAAGG
>JBCAUA010097871.1:0-10329 GCA_038406235.1 Peronia verruculata
CACTTGTTTCTTGGTTATAGGAAATATCTGAAAAGATCCCATTGTATTGAGACGTTGTTCTCTTATGCATATTATATATATTAATTTTGTCAGATTCTTTTCTCTAGTTGACTATTTAAATGATGATAACAACAAAGATAAATAAATGAAATTTTTTTTTAAAAATGATAATAATAATAATAACAATAATAATAATGATAAATAAATAAAAACAAAAGCAAAAACAAAATACTGGTCGATTCCTTTTTTTTTTTTTAGAATTCATCCTCATTCAACAACACTTGTCTGTGACAAGAGGAGGTAATGTTGTGACAAGAGGAGGTAATGTTGGTGTGTGTAGTAAAAAATAATGACGGTTATTTATCTAATATATGGTAACGATGACAAACGTTATCACTCTTACATAATAATAAAGATTATGAAAAGCTGTCAATCTAGTAAGGGCAGTAAAGGTAATCACCTAGTAAAGATGACGAACAAGATTAGTTATTTAGTAAAGATAATGAAGATTGTTAATTAGTAAAGTTAATTTAATCATCTAGTAAAGATCACGAAGGCTATTTATCTGGTAAAGATAAATTGAAGAGGTTAGGCCTGCAGGCTCCAGGTCTTTGGTAGGGCTCTTGTGTTGACTGCCTCCAAAGGTTGGTCCATTGTGGGTATGAAATTAATTACATGTATGCCATGTAAGTAAGATGGGCGGGAGGTAGCCAGTAGAGCAAATCGGTTGTGATTCAGTTCTATTTCTGAGTTCCTAATCTTTCACAGTGAAATTATTACACAGTTGAAAAAAAAATAATAATAAACAAGTACGTGTCTGCAGAATAAATAATAAGAAATAAAAATATATATATAATTTATTTTTAAGAGAGAAAAAAAAAAGACAAAAGGAAAGAAGACAAAAGAAAGAAAGAAACTGATAAATGAAGGAATAAACGCATAAAAGTAGAATTACAGAAACTAATAAGTAAAAACATATCTGACTGAATGAGTAAATGAATGACTAAATGAAGGAATAACACTTTTTACGTGTTGTATTATGTTAAGGTGTAACGACACATCAGCACCATTACGGCTATGCTGTGTCAAACACGGTTAGATACGTTTACAGGAAAGAAAGCGGGACACAAGACAGGAGCAAGAGAGAGAGAGAGAGAGAGAGAGAGAGAAGAGATGTCTCCCCTGGAATGTTGAAGATGGCACTCCAAGGGAGACACCCCACCGATGGCGGGCTTACACCGCCTACATTTGAGAGCAGAATACCTATTTATAAACCCTGAGGCCCCACGAGAGGGAAGGGACATGAAAAGGTGAACAGAGCATATTGAGCTTCCAAACTTATATTTTTTTGCTTTTTTTTTTTTTTTTTGTACAGCTGAGATAGCCACCACGACAGGATGTTGATAAGCTTAAAAAAACCGTAACCGGGGCAACATTTGTTGTTGTTTTTGTTGTTGTTGTTGTTGTTGTTTAAAACAGGGAGTCAAGATACCAAATAATAACAATTTAATAAAAAAAAAAATAATAGATAAATAAATAAATAATTAAATACTGTAATAAATCATAACACAAATACGAGATGCATAATTAAATGTATAAAAGAACGAATGGAAGGTAAAAGAAATGATGAAAAAGAGAGATAAAAAAAAAAAAAGGAAGAAACAAAGAATGCCAAACATCCCTACTGCTGAGCTTTTTTGTTTGTGTTTCTATGCAGAAGAGTTTCGATCGAATTCCCAAATCCTAGTGCAATTCGCTCTGGCAAAGAAAGAAAGGGTTGAAAAAAGAGAAGTAGTCTCGTTTGAGCTTCAGATTGTAGTAAAATGGCACCATTTTGTTCCATCTACACGAGTCCAAAGCACTGTGCTATTTCCTTCTTACATCCGTGTCAGTGAGATGTTCCTTTGTTTACCTGCCATCTTTGTATCCATAACTACCGGTATCCATGGTTAGGCATCCTGGCAAGAGAAGGGGGTATCCCTCTGTTTCGTGCATTCATCAGTTGTGGAGCGACGCGCGAGAGGTCGCTGGTTGAACGAGGGGTGGAAGGGTATCTGTCCGCGCAGCCTTTGACCTAATTAGCCTTGATGACACCGGTGGTCTGCGCTTAGTAGGCTTGGCGTCCGGGCGAACTTTGCCTGGTGACGGTGGAGAGGGAAAGAGACGAATAGAGGAAGAGTCAGATGGTGTGTGATTGATAGAGTAAGTGAGTGAGTGAGTGAATGAATGATTGAGTGAGTGAGTGAGTGAGTGAGTGAGGAGTGAGTGAATGATTGATCGAGTAAGTGACTGACTGACTGACTGAGTGACTGACTGACTGACTGAGTGAGTGAGTGAGTGAGTGAGTGAGTGAGTGAGTGAGTGAGTGAGTGAGTGAGTGAGTGGGTCAGTGACTGACTGACACTGGCTGACTCAGTTAATTTATGTCGTGACTCTTAGTATTACACCTAGCTTGTATCACGCTGTCCTACACATTTATGTTGATGAGTTAAAATGTTGGACTACAGGCCCATCCTACTGGAAAAGGTAAGGACTGTGAAGCCAGTGCGTTTGTAAGCTTGAGTAACAGGGATGTTTGGCTATCAATAGTATCAAAAACTGATAATGACTAGCAATAGTAATACCAAATAGATAACAGAAATGAAAGACAGATTATGAATTAAACACAGTGACAGAATAACCAGAATAAACCATGGTAATGTTTGTTGGTTTCATCATGTAGCACTTTTATTTCACTTTTCCCCATATTATTGCTCTGCACTGGTTTTGGTACAGTATAATATTTCCTGCATGTCAAAGGACAGACACTGTCACACATCTCATACCTAAGTCATAATGATGGGCAGATGGAGAGACAGAGGGAAAACAAAAGCACACATCGTGAGCTCAAATCATTGTTGCTCAACCTCCACTTTTTGGTCTATTTGGAGATATATAATAACAAATCATATGAAAGAGTGTAGTATAGCTACCATAAATATAATGTAACTATTTCACCGACCACTTGCCCAAAAACAGGTAGATTTTGAAAATCATGCTGTGCTATGAGCAAAAACAGCTGGTGAACATAAAACATCACTTTTCTCAAAATGCGAAAACTGGAGATAGGCCAACAGAGAAGTGAGCACACGGCATGTCTAACGTAACACACATGGCTAACACAAATCCTGCACGGTTACCATGTCGGGGAAAAAAACACGGCTTGTACAAAATACACGCGGATAACAAGGCTGAAACGGCATATTCACGGTAATTATGAAATACAGATGGCTACTACGAAATAAACATGATTATCGCGAAATGCAAATAGCTAGCACGAAGCGCCCACGGTTAACAGCACAGACACGGCTTTTGCGAAACCTATACGGCCAACACGAAACGAGCACGGCTAGGACGAAAAGAACACGGCAAACACGAAGTTTTCACGGCTAACACGAAGTTTTCACGGTTAACACGAAGTTTTCACGGCTAACACGACGTTTTCAAGGCTAACACGAAGTTTTCACGGCTAACACGAAGTTTTCACGGCTAACACGAAGTTTTCACGGCTAACACGAAGTTTTCACGGCAAACACGAAGTTTTCACTGCAAACACGAAGTTTTCACGGCTAACACGAAGTTTTCACGGTTAACACGAAACATACGGTCAACGCGAAGTTTTCACGACTAACATAAAAAACAACAACAACAACAACATTGCAGTCGCGATACACATGGCAGGTTAGGATTAAAAAAAAACAAAAAAACAAAGCCCTTGTTCAAACATGAGTGCAGCTTTCATTTCAATAGGCTACTAGGCGTCATTATATAATAATGTTTTAGTTGCTAGGATAACAATATAATATCTATATGTACCTTAAACGTTCATACGTAGTTTACATTTCAAGTGTTTTTATTCCCCCCAAGCGGTTAAAAAGTCCAAAAATAGACATTTACTTATTTTTGAAAATATTTAATTTAGTGCAGGCAGTCGTGAACTTACGACCTATTCGACTAGCGATTGATGGACTGTACAACCGTCGGCTGAAATCACTCGTTTTTTTTTTTTTTTTACACCTGTATTTTATATTTTCGTCTGTTTTGCACGTAATAAACGCTCAGTATTATAGCATGCAGTATTTGACTTAAACCCTTAAAGGTAAACAAATTAAAAAAAAAAAGATTAAAAAAAAAATAATCATAAATAAAAACAATGTCTAAAGAACGAAAACGAAATAATGAACTGAGAAAATATTGGTTAAAAAAGGACTTTTTGGTGATTACACTACATTACACAGCATAATGTAGTTACGGTAATGTAACATTGACCGTCTTACGACCAGATCGACTTACGACCAGTTAATCGTAACCAAACGTAGTCGTAAGTCGACAACCACATGTACTGTATTCAGAATGTAAGATATAATGTATAATTCATTCAACAATCTATAAGCGTAACATGTAGCTTGGCACTGAGAAAAAGTTTTGAGGTTATTCACGAATTTTTACCCAGAGACCATTGTTGCCCTGTAATAGAAGAAGTCCCTGTACTGAAGCATGGATTCTGTTCCAAAATGTTATACTCCTGGGTTGTCGACAGGGTATTTCACCTAGCGCCACTTAGTAGAATGGTCTACGTAACGCCCCCGTGATCTATTTTGAGGAGGATTTCTCAGTCAAGCCGTTTGCTTCTTACAAAGTGCGTCACTTTGACGCTTTCCCACTAGCTTTGGTCAGCAATTCGCATTTAAATATCTGTGAACATTTTGCTCTTCATCATTCAACCAACCAACTACGGATACATCAATTTACTTTTGCGGTGGGGGAAATGCAGACTGTAACAAGTTGATGAAATTCAAAATTTGAGTACAAAAAGTTTTTTTTTTCTTGTTTATTTCTTTTTTCAAGTTTATTTCATTTTATTTTACTATTTGTATACATTTTTTTATTCTCTTTGTTTTTGCGCGATGAAACCGGATTGTGAACATATTTTGCTACGTGAACTTCAGATAGTTTTGTGGGGCAGTGAAGGGACAAACAGCATAAGGCAAACCTTGTAAACATTAGTGAGGGGTATACCCTGACAGAAGAGAACGGCAATGCTTTAAACATTTAATTTATACTTCTTATTTACAGCGTCTTGTGGACACACTACCAAACCTCGCACTGCTTCATTCATTCATTCATTCATTCATTCATTCATTCATTCATTCATTCATTCATTCATTATTTTCTTATTTATTATTTATTCATTCACTCCTTTCATTCATTCATTCATTCATTCATTCATTTATTCATTCATTCACTCACTCATTCATTCATTCATTATTTATTTATTTATTATTTATTCACTTCTTTTATTCATTCATTCATTCATTATTTATTTATTATTTGCTATTTATTAATTTCTTCTTCATTTATGGATTAATTATTTCTTGCTGTTTGTTTGTTTGTTTGTTATCTATTCATTTTTATTTGTTTTTTTCTTTGCCAACCCTTTGTCCAAGAGTCGCTCTACTATTTTTGGTTCGCTCTTATGGTGCCTTGTAGAACCAAGCATTGCTCAACAATCCGATTTATGGTGTCTTCTAGGTAACCTTGCTAACATCAGACAGTGGCTCTAATTTTGAGACATTCATTATGATTTTGTCTCAATAAGACAGTCGGATTCCCCTGGTATACTATACCATAAATCGTGCACCGTAATACTATGCACATTTTTTTGTACTGTATGAAAGTACTGAGCACTGTAATATATAAACGTGCTCAGCACTATGCACTATCCATTCCGTATTTTGCACAACATCCTCACAACCCCGTGATAAATATACAGCACTTTGCTCTGCACGTTTAGTTTTTTTTTTTTTTCCCCACTGTAATCATATTACTATGTTCCAGTACCGTACTTTGTACTGTAGGCCTATGCTCATTGGTTCAGCACCAGTCAAAACTTAGCCTTCCTATTGTCCGATCTCTTTGAGGTGAACTGCACCACTTTGCGAGCCGTTCTTTCTATGATATTTTCTTTCGATGTCTTCGGTGGTCGTGCTGAAGTGGGGCGTACACGGTGAGGAGGCGAGCAGGGGCGGCAACCTAGGCACTTAAGGGGAGACAACTTCTCGGTCTGACGTTGTGCTAGCCTCTGCTCAGTCTCATCCGCCAAACAGGAATCCAAATTGGAATCGACTTTGGTATGGATTTTCCAGGGCTCGTTTAATTCTGTCAACGAATTCCCTTGAAGTTTTGAATCTCCACCGCCCGAGAGGTCCGGTCCGGGTTGAACAGAGGCGGCGCTGTCTCGTGTGGCGCCATTTTGCTGGGTAAGACCGTTCCAAGGACGTAGTCCAGTGTCTATTCTTGCAGGAACAGACGAATAGTCAATCTTTGCTTGTCTGTAGTGAGAAGCGCTTTTCCTCAGAGTGGCTGTCCCAGACGGCCGAGTCTTGACAGGAGTCTCACTGAGTCGAGAAAGGACACCGGTGGTTTTCGGGCCAGATCGAGAGAGAGCACGGATACTGCTACTGTTTCTGGCTGTCGTAATTGGGTTGTCAGAGTTGCCTTCGTGACAGCCAGTGTGTGAAGACCTCTGAACCGATCCGCTCAAACGTTGAGACGCATCGTCTTTTCTCTGTCTAGTCCTTCGATTTCTACCGCGGCGAAATGAGGCGGCGACTTTTTGCTCATTTCTTTCGTGGTATTTATAAATTGGAGAAACTGTCTGCTCTCTTCCTGCTGTCTTGAGACCTGTCGTACTGCTGTGTGACCGATTATTTTTGCGCGGTCTGGTTGTCCGCCCGTTCCCACTGTTGTTATGAAATCGCAAATTTTTGCCCTTGTCGGTGCTGCTGAAACGTTTTGTCGAGTTTTTGCCGAGGGTTTGTCTCTGGTCACTGCGCAAGCCTTGCATCGTTTGACTGAACGGGATGTTATCTTCTTGACAAACACCGGGGCTGACCATTCCAGCGGTTAGAACGTTTTCAGCTTTATCGTCCCTCTCATCATCTATGGTGTTGGTCTGTTTGAGTAGATGGATTGTTTGATGAGCCAGTCCAATTGTTAAACTGTCACTGCTGTCATCTACGTCTGAATCGTCCCGTTTTTTTCTCTCCCCTCTCTTTCTCCCCCTTCTCCTTCTTCTTCTTCTTCGTACTGTTTTTCTACAATGCATTTCTGAATGTTTCGAATGCTTCCTCTCCCATGGCCCAAAGTAGGAGAGATTCTCTGTGCTTTTGGCGCTCTGTTGTTGAACACTCTGTTTTGGCTCTGACCTATAGTTGCAAGACACATTATCAGTTGATTGAAAATAGCGATCTAAAGATTTCACCTTTCTTGGAGTCTTACGACCACTCTTTTTACTCGGTGGGTATAGTTCGCTCTTGGATCTGGTTCTCCTGCCTTTGGTTCGTTTCAGACTTACAGTTCTACCTTTGTGTCTTCTTCCTCGGCGTTTCCTACCCGATCGCCCAAAGCCAAAACTATTGCTGAGGAAGAAATGATTTAATTCAAAGGGAGAACGTGATATAGACATCTGCCTACCTGGAGGAAGGCCCCGGGGCTTCGAATTTCTGGGTTTGTAAGTCACAATCTTCTGTGCCCGGTGTCCGTTATCGTCGTAAAGATACAGCACCCGTGGTCTGCGGCGACGGCCTTGTTTGGAGGTAGTCGGATCTTCGGACTTGCGAGACAAATGCGTATCAGCGGTATCCGTGTCCGATTGAGTCCTCGGCGATGCTTCTGGCTCATACTGAACCACCTCCATCACGTCGCCCGGAAATTTGGCTCTCTCGCCGGTGACGGCGTAAGCAAAATAGGCCATGTCTCTCAGTTGTGCTCCTTGTAACCTAAAATTGCACTCAACTTCAGGCTCAGGTGACGGTGTTCTCCGATGTGGTGACAACATGGAAATCTGGGTCACTGGATCACTGGCCAGGGCCTCCCTCCACTGTGGGGATCCGGTCCTGATTAGAGGCTTGGACTCGGCGAGGCCGTGCGGTGAGGACTGGGGGAATCTCCCCAGTGATTGGCCAGGCTGATGCCATGTCAGAGAACTCGTTTCAGGTAGATATGCTTGCTCTCCTTTGAGTGAATGGACTCTTGGATCAAGATTATCTAGATCACTCATTGATTTGGGCCGGTTGCTCGGCTGAAGCGGTAGATACGGCAAAAGAGTTTGTTTTTTCTGCTTCGGCGGCATGCCGTGAGCTTTGTTCCTAGGAGTTTGCAAAGTGCTCATCGAGGAGGCTTCAAATGATTGATGGCCTCGGAGATCGGCAGGCACATGTAGGGTATTCATTTGTGGTTCAGACACACGAGAAGTGCGAATGATCTCGTTTCGGTAAGTCGAGTATGGTACCATGTGCTCCTTGAGCTTGGGTGAGTTTCCCACCTGCGACAGCCCTCCCTCAGAAGGCTTGCCGAGACTGCCAGTAAAGCTGAAATTGCCTCTGGTATCGGGTGAGAATCCTCCGGCTTGGACACTGTCGTGAGATGTGAAATCGTCGAACAGATCTCGTGATATTGACGAGGAGAGACTACCAGGAGACAAACGACCACGCCGAATCCGGTGACGCAAATCATTTTTTTTAACGGGGTCCACTGACGACGACATTTGTTGACTTGAATAGCAAAGTTTGGGAGGAGGAGTCCTTTTGCCCGAGTCAACTGATGTCCCGTCGCTGAATTCAACATCATGTTCATGCCGGCTGCCTGCGCGCGTCAGTTTTTTGTACTGCTCAAAGGCCTCGCAGTGGTTAGACGGCGAACCTGCATGGGAAAACATGACTGACCCGGGGCCCTGGATGTTTCTACCCTTGGCATACGCTCCGCTGGTACCAGTGGCCCTCTTTGGTCTAGGAGTTCTCTGTGTGTTAGGACTGACTCCAGACTCACTGGCAGAAGGCACCTTCCCTTCTCGTCTGTGCAATTTCGAGCTACGTCCCGACTCGGTGATAAAACTTTGATTACCTAAAGATCTGACACTGGAGGGAGAGTGGACACTAGATCTCGGCTTTCGGCAAAAGCCGCCGACTTTCTTCTTCCTATGCGTTTGCGAAAGTCGCACTTTCTCTGGTTTTCTCGGCGTGGTCTGTGCTGTGTCGCCAAAACTACCAACAAGTCTCAGATATGAGCAACTCCCGCCTATATTGCAGAAGTATTTCCGGTCTGAGGGTTTTTCTGGTCCCGTTGGTGCAGTGGGTGGAGTGGGCCAATCATATGAGGTTCCCGTGAAGAACACGCCTAGGTCTGAAGGCCTCGAGTCACCCTCGACAGCTGTCCATCCCTCCCTATGACTTCTCGCGGATTGAGACTGGGGATATCTCACGTCTTTATACCCATCATTATTTGGTCCGAGCTCGCTCCTGGCCTGCGCACTGTTCGTGTTGTTATCCTCGGACCAAGTTTTTAAACAAATTGGAGAGGCTACTTTCAGGGTTGGTTTGCGAGCCAAGTTCAGTTTTACGGCTATCTTCTCGCAGGGATATGGCGAGCCGTTGAAATTTCGGGCAGTAGCGCGAGGGCCCATCGCCTCAGATTCCCAGCTGCTCTTACACTTTTCTCGGGCGCTGTTGACACGAGTGGTGAGGAGAGAATTCTCCCGGCTACCGCTTGAGATTCGATGGGGGATAACCGACAATTTAGGCTGAAAGGCGATTTGTTTCCCTCTGACTATAGGAATTGATGGATGAGCAGGCGGTGAGAGAACCGGAAGTTGTCTTGGATCGGGCATCTCTGATTTATTAGGGCTTGATTGCCATGGTTGGTGGGAAAAGACAGAGAACGCCGCCATTTTGTCAGAGGATAGTGGTAATAATTTGATTTACTCGAGGTGCGTTTGTCTCACATCCAAGGAGAGATGTTAGCTACACATTGTGGCACTGTTCACAAGACCGTCATGTGTGTTTGGAAAGTATAATAGTTTTCTTAATGTCTTCGATCTGTGACGTCACAGGAAGTACCTGTTGTCATCAAAATCAACAGTTTCATCAACAATATCCGATATCTTCCAGAACAATCATTATATTCAGGTATCGGTTGTGTCTTTCCTTGCTTTAATGAGTAACAATGTTGTTGTTTTTTTCCGGGCCTCTCAGTTGGACAGCTCTCCAGGTACGCTCGGGGGGTGTTGTCACCTGTCAACATGAGCCAAAATTAGGGCCGAAATGTTGGTTTAGTTAACTGAGTCAATGAGCACTGGATAGGGGGCATAAGTGGGAGGATGAGTACGTAGATAGATGAATGAATGAGTGACGGTCATAGAAAGAGAGTGACTGGTGAAGTGAGTGAGTGAGTGAGTGAGTGAGTGAGTGAGTGAGTGAGTGAGTGAGTGAGTGAGTGAGTGAGTGAGTGAGT
>JBCAUA010097882.1:0-10329 GCA_038406235.1 Peronia verruculata
CTATCTATCTATCTATCTATCTATTTATCTATCTATCTATCTATCTATCTATCTATCTATCTATCTATCTATCTACCAACCTTCCTAACTGCTTGCCTGCCTAACTTCTTACCAGTCATCTATCTATCTACGTAGCTGCCCGCCTATCGACCTACTTGTTTATCTAAATACCTGCGTACCTTTCTACTGCCTACCTTCCTACCTGCCCATTTACCTACCTACCTGTCTACTTTCCCACCTGCCCATCTCCCTACTCACCTACCTACCTAACTACCTACACACCTACTTGTCTACCTAATTACGCACCAGTTATTTTGCCAGCCAGCCTGCTTGAATGGCTTCCACTCCTTATCATCAACTTAGATACATTTTTATCTACCTATTCAAATAGCTGCGATTTGTTTAAAATCTCTTGCTTACATGCTTGCCTACCTACCTTCCTACTGACCTGACTATATATATACATATCCCTGGCAATATAAAATCAACATGGGGGAAAGGGGAGGGGCGGAAGGAGTTGTGAATTTCTTCGCAATAATAACTCACGACATTAAACACATACATCTAGTAACAGACAGAAGGTCAGCCGGCCTAATCGAAAGTGTGAAAACGGCCATCAGCCAGCTGTGCTTACATTATAAACCGTATCAAAGATGATATTTCTTTTTCATGCTCAGATCTAGATTTAGATCGACTTATGTGAGTTCTTATTATATAGATTATTTAGCAAAACAAAACAAAACAAAAAAGAAAACACCTCTCTTACCTGCGATTAAAAACATGACAACGCTATCACAACGTGGAAACGCAAGCAAAGGATAAATGAAGGTTTCCAAAACTGTAGTTCGCGCGGTATGACGTCATATCACGCATGCGCAATAGCCTGGCTGACCTTCTGTCTGAAGACCTAAGTGCGTTAAACTGTATACTGCCCTTACTCATTACGGCTCGGGCAACCTGAACAGCGTTTTATCTTTAATGCGCCTTGGAGTTAGTATGCAAGGATGCATACATTCCCGCCCACCTAGCCTATGTTTGGCTGAATCCTGTCATTTGATCTGCAGTGAGTCAGGGAGACATTAGCCCAGCTCGAGGCTGTTATCATACAAACATTTGAATCTCTAGATCTGTCTCTGATGTGAATACTTCGTTGCTGTGCTGGTAAGTTGCTATTAAACGTTGTTTATTCTCTGGTTGACGGGATGATGATAATGAAAATTTTCGATCTGACAATTATAAGTTTCTGTAAAACAAAACACCTCATAGGGATAATTAACATGCGTTCCAACACCGACATGGAAAATCCCTTCATGGAGGAGGAGACAACAGAATGAAACCATATAACCATACATCTGTTCATAGGCTCTGATTTGGATTTTTGGCTGAAAAAATAATAATAATAAATAGATATATCCAATTTTATCTTTTTATGTTCCTTAAAAAAAAAAAATCGATGAGGAAAGTGGATTACTATATTATGTCCTATGAACTAGGGTGATTCACCGAATCAGTTCTGACTTTCTTGGCTTTCATGTAAAAGTGTTCACTAATTTTCCACTGGCCATAAACCAGGGATACATAGCGCACTTGATTGTAATTTTTCCTACCAGTTCTTTGGGTGGCAACGCACACGTCACTTTTCTAAAAAAAAAAAAAAAAGATTAAAAAAAAAAATCGCACGGTTATCATTAGACGAAACGAGCAGAGGATCATGGACCAGGCAGAATTGATGTGGTAACTTTCGTGAACTAGTACACGGTTTAATGTTCAAATGGGTTTATCAAAAATTACATTTTTTTTTTATTCCCCGACCTTTATGAACCGATTGTCATGAACATTGGCATAATAGTAACAAACCTGATGTAAGCCGTTTTGATTATTTTAAATGACTGGCTTTTGAAAAACAGAAAATAATGGAAACTTTTGTTCTATTCGCTTATGTAAAATTTGAACATTAATAAAATAAATGTAGAAATAATTTTCATAGCTAATGCACCAAAAATATCAGGCAATGTGCTCAAAAACTGCACCGGAAAATTGTAATGAATTTGCTCGAAAATTGAGGAGGAAAATAGTGAAAAAAAAAAAGAAGAAAGAAACAGAAAACAATAATGCTTTTTTCTTTTTTTTTTTTTTTCTTGTTGTTGTTATTGTTGTTTTTCGTTGTATTTATGCGCTATACAATCTGACTGATAGCAAAACATGTGGATCTAGGAGAACCATTAAATGAAAATGCACGATATGGCCCATAATATGTATTACAGCTTGATGATCATGGTTATTATTGTATTTTATTCTTGTTGTTTTGTTACTGCTCACCTCCTTTTCAGTTACAACATGACTCGTGCTTAGTTCTTATTGTTTCACCCGGACTGCTATAATAGAATCCTGGCTGTGTCACGCAGAGGCAAAGCTGATGTATATACATTTGAAACAGTCGACAAAATGTATATGTATAATAGTCTTCAATACAATGATCTCCGTTACCTCTATCCAGAAACCTGTCCTATTATAAGTCTGTTGTATGGGAGTTCCAAACAGCATTGGTATAGAAGGCCATAATCAGAGATATGTGCAGATGTTTATGACGAATGGAATAGCAGTGATCTGAAAGTGCTCAGAGAAACATAAAGGTCCACTGCCAGGAGGGAGGAATTAGTGCTCAGGCAAATGATTAACTGAGCGGTCTTTTCAAATTCAGTTCTTTAGAATGGTTGAATCCTTGATCTACTTATTCTTTTGTCTCCAGGAGTGGCAGAATTTGGAAAAAAAATGGATACAAAACCTGAACTCGATATTTTGACGGAAAATCCCTTTAATTTCGGAAGGCAGCACCTCTATAATGGACACATAGTATTCCTTCGCGGAAGGCCATTGAGAAACAATTATTAATGTATCACTGTTAAGTAACAATCCTTTGGTCTTCTATAAGACCAAATTCTTCTACAAGAATTGTTAAAATATGGCTACATTATCCGAAAAACCACCACCATTTTACAAGTGCTCTGAGAGTGCTTAAATTTCATAGGTGGAGCATTTCCAGCCCCCATTCAACATATCCTTTGCTGCCCCTTCTTTCAGAATTGTAATTGTATACCTATGACAGGTCACCAATCGTTAGTAAAAGCTCAACCCTAGCCATTTTCTGATCCCCAGTCAACATATGGGGTACCTGGTGCGAATAGACCTACTTAGTTCTGAGTGTTCATGTAATATTTCATAGACAGTAGAGGATGAAAAGCCAAGTTCCTCCTGTGTTTCCTCCTCTGTCACTCTCCTGTTTCTGGGCACCAACTTCCGAACAGCTTTGTTTTCATTTGTAGTTACAAAGACGGGTCTTCTAGACGAAAGATCTACTTGTGTGATCTTTCTGCCACATAGAAACATATGATGTGGAAGGGACAGACTCTCTAATAATTGTTGTTTTTGCTGCTAGCTGATCTAGACATTACGAAGCAGTTAAATCCCTTCTGTAATCGTACAAAATCATCCCTCGAAAATCACGAGAGTCAGCACCATTTTGATGTTTGAAGAGGGCCTTATTTTAAATCACACTGCGGCTGATAGGATATGTCATTTTTTTTTTTTTCAAAATTGTAAAACAAATGTTCCGGATCTTACATATGTTAGGCACACCTATGCGGAATTTAAAGCCAATAGAACTAATAGAGGTAGGTTAATCCTCTAAAATAAAAGGTAAATCTTGTATAAATCACACAAAATTTCAGAGCTGATAAGACAGTATAATGTCAATACCTGCTTGTAACGCAAAATGAAATAGCGTTTAACTTTATTTCAATCATTATACATAATGCATTTCGTCTTTATTCTCATCTACTACTCCAATCACTTTAATCCTCAGAAGGAAATGGCAGCACAAGTAGATTCGGACTCTGTAAACATTCTACTGGTTGGTATGGCTGGGGAGGGCAAAAGTTCTACAGGCAACACTATCTTGGGCCGGGAGATATTCGAAGCCAAGAAAAATTCTATATTAACTACTGAGAAATGTCAGGGGGCAGTGGCCACAACGTTAGATTATAATGTTTTTGTTGTAGACAGTCCAGGTCTGGTAAACATGGGCCTTGCGACTGGTACAAGGTTAGAAAGACTCAGTGATGAGATTAGAATGATTTCCACCTCCCAGCCTGATGGTTTTGACGCCATCCTGATTGTCATCCAGTATGAGAGAGAACTTAGCCAGGATGACAAGTCACTATTTCGAATGTTGAAAGCCTTGTTTGGCAAAGACTATATCAAACAGAGAGGAATATCAACCATCACACATGCTGACTATTATGATCCAGAGGAGAATGAAAACATGGCGATTGAAGACTGTCTGCAGATTCAAGGAGGATTGTTCCAAAAATTCAGAGAAAAATGTAGCTATCGCCTGATTGCCTTTGACAATAAAACCAGTAATAGATCAGTTCGGCAAAATCAGGTTAGACATCTTCTAGAAATGGTGGTTGAGATGAGAAAACAGTCAGACCATCACACTCCTGAGATTTTTCTGCCAGCTGTTAGAAAGCGTATCGCATCTTTCTTACAAAGAGAGAGGTCAGTGAGTCTGAAAACTAGAGACAACTGGCTAAAGATCTTTTTGCGGGATCTTGGAAATACCCAACTAGAATCTTTCGGTTTCAAACAATTGAGGAAGATCCATGCAAAATTAACAAGATATCACCAGGTGTACACAGAGAAGAATGCAGGCAAAAGCGAACTGACAGAACTCATTTCCAGGATCTCCAAGCTGGAAGACGACATTATTGCTAGACTGGACGACATTCAGAATGTGACTGAGCCCGGAGGTGGACGAGCTCTAGAAAATCCAGAAGATTCCAAGTAAGTAGAAATTTATGTTCTTTTTTGTTTTTATTTTTATCTTTGGACAGCTCTGTTGGGGACATCCTGGCCTACTAATGTGGACAGTGCTGGAACATTAGCAATAATGGAAACAGAGGACAGCTTTCAGAGAAGCTACATCAATTATAAAGGAACCACATCTAAACATCTCTCATCCACACGAGGGAATTGAAGCATATGTCAACTATGGAAGGGGGGAGTGTGGAGCTTGAGCAACGTATCCTCCATGATTGCAAATAGATATATAAAAAACTTAGTCTTTTTTTTTAAAATATAAATACAATGGACGATCTGGAGGTAAATTTTAGAATGACTCTGGGCATGAGGTTCCAAGATTGTAATAGCCGAGGGGTGGGAATGGGTATAAGCTCCCATTGTTTATCAAATGCCCCTCTCAGCATGCATCTCTCACAGCCTCTGACAACTAAGTCCAGCTCCTAGCCTGCTCAAGTAGATTAGATATACGCCCGGCGAAACTGCTACTACTAATAGGAGAAGGGGTGAGAGCGAGTAACCTGGCGCCTGAAAACCAAGGCTTTGGGCAAATGAGACTGATCACTATGGGATGACAGCTCATCTAAGAAAAGGAAAACTCTGATTTTAAACCTCCGCTGCCTTGCGGACATACCCACACATGGGAAAGGTTTCGGGAGTAAACCCTGAGGAACAATCCGGAGTCGGAGTCCGTAAGGCAGGCGGAGGTTGTAAACAGCAACGTTCTGGCAACCGCTGCGACGGCACTCGACCCGCCTGTATCGGCGCTTGCCTTTCCAATGGAACATTCTAGTGACGTAGAGAGAGAGAGAGAGAGAGAGAGAGATGGAGGGGGGTGGGGAGGGGGGGTCTGCTGCATGGGTAACGGCTTGAACTCAATAATAATACACCCAGGCGTTGCGCTCTTCGGAGAGGACTCTCCAGCTTCGCCTTACAGCGTCGACAAAACACGGGACGTAGGCGTCTGCCAGTTTTAAGTCATAACTCAACTGGCGTAGAGCTAAACGCCAAAGGCTTCTTCTGAGGGTGGCGGAGGTCATCGCATCTTACTGGCAGCTACCGTCCGCCTTAGGCTGGGCAGCCCCCAGGCAGTTAGTTGCTACACCGCCATGGTCCGTTAGCCTCACAGGGGCGTGGGGATTAGGGTGAAAAGTGACAAGAGAATCGACAATCGTGCACCAGGCAACAGAGACATAAAAATTAAAATTCCTGCCCTGAAATTGGGCACCTAGAAAGTGAGGACGATGACACCAGACCTTTCCGGCGACCTGCAGGAAATAGATAACGCTCGCAAGACCTCTGTCATCGACAGAGAACTGAACAGACTGCAGGCGGACATCGTCGCCCTTCAAGAAACCAGGCTTCCCAGAACAGGATCTTTGAGGGAGAAGGACTACACCCCATTCTGGCAGGGCAAACCATCAGACGAGATCAGAGAACACGGCGTGGGATTCGCAGTTAGAAATAGCTTATTGGTGACCATAACCCCACCAGCCGAAGGTGCAGAACCAATCCTGTCTCTCCAACTCCAAACATCATAGGGACCAATCAGTTTAATCAGCGTCTACGTTTTATGTTTGCTTTTTTTTTTTTTTTTGTATGTGTGAGTGTGTTTTCTTATTGTTTTGTTTCTGTTGCTTTTTTTTTTTTTTTTAGTCTTGTTGATAAACATCTGGTTTAGGAAAACTATTATAAGCGGGTCGCTCGTACGCTATGGCCATTTATATATCTGTGTGGTGTTATTAATAAGCTTGTGCTCACGTCATGTGCTGTAAGAACTATTTCTGACATTTTCTTGTAACCCTTTTACCATGATGGGATTTGCACCTTTTCTGTGACATTCTGAAATAACTACACCAACGCTGCTGGACTGTCATATTTATTGGGTAGCACTGAGCAGTGGACACCGTTTGTGCAATTTGTTCAGGTCAGGTTTGATCAACTGTTTAAATCAAAGAATCCACAATTTTGTCGGTGAACGGCCAATGTTTTCGCAAGAGGAACATTTTTGTGAAAAAGATACGTCAGATGAGTTTGAAAACACATACAGGTCACATTCACATTCGGCCAGTAGGTGCGTTAAACCAAACTGGAACAAATCTCACATCCATGTGAACAGGTCGGAAGTCGATCATATCAGACTGCTCAGCTGGTGACGTTTTACATCATAGGTTTTCGGGGGGGAAAATCTAACTTAGACGATTCACATGGAAGGAATGCCTAAGCTAAAATCTCAAGAGGGAAAAGTATCCGCGCTAAAAGCCGACATAAAAATGACTTCAGTGACAATTACAAGGTAAAAAACGAACAAAACAAACAAACAAACAAACAAACAAACAAATAAACAACAAAACAAAACAAAAAACACATAACAAGTGCAGCTGTCTTAAACCAAGTTCGCGTAAGTTGAGTTACGCGTCTCATCATAAATCGCATAGATCTAACATTGATTTTTCTAAAACAAAAACAAAACAACAACCAAAAAAATACAGATCTATCCCTTTATAGTTACTAACTTATATGAAAGTACTGTTTTTTATTTTTGTTGTTGTTGTTGTTGTTTTTGACGAATGTTTATCATATTTTAAGTTTAATCATCACAAAAGGAATAGATTCAAATTTGTCTCTTTAAAAAATCTGCCAAAATTATGATACGCGAACCTGGCTCTTATGTGACGATGTGCTGTCTGTTTATACATTCCTGCATGCATGTCTGTGCAGTGAAAAGCATTCTTTTTTTTTTCTTTTGGCAATGCTGTCTAGGGAATTTTATGTTAATGTATATTTTCTTCTCCAGAACATATCGTATAGGCGAAGACTTTATCAGCATTCTTTTGGTTGGTAAGGCTGGAAACGGCAAAAGCAACAGCATCACAGGTGCGAGGAGGTTTGAATCAAAGGCAACCACTACATCTACCACTAAGAAATGTCAGGGAGAAGTAGCCAGAGTACAGGATCATAATTTGGTGATAGTGGACTGTCCAGGCCTGGCAGACATGGACATTACATTTGATGGTGGGCTACAACAGTTTACAGATGAAATAATAAACATCTTTGCCATCCATCCCCATGGTTTTGACGTCATTCTCATCAATATCAGTTTGGATTCAAGACTCACTGAGGAAGACAACCGAGTGGTACAACAGCTGAACCTATTTTTTGGAGAAGACTATGTCAGACATTGTGGAATTTTGGTGGTAACCCATGTGGATTATTACAAGCCAAAAGAGACTTGCAATATGCCTATTGAAAATTTTATGGTGAATCAGTCAGGCCTGTTTGCAGAGATGCTACAGAAATGCAACGGTCGTCTGGTCTGCTTTAACAACCAAACAAAGGATAAATCAACTCGTCAGTCACAGATCAAGCTGCTTTTAGATATGGCTGCTAAAGCCAAACAAAGCCCACCTTGTGTCCGACCCAAAATCTTTGGGAGAGCCCAAACGGCACTAGCTGCAGCTCTTGAACAAGCTAAACAGCCCGTCATCAGCATCAAAGCTGAGATAAATTTATTGCTCATAGTACAAGATCTCCAGTCAATTCCTTCAGAGAGTAGGGATATCCAGAACTTAAAATTAATCAGAGCCAGGATTCTACAACACCACAGGCGGTTGTTAGACCAGCATAGAACTACAGGCGGACTGGGAAATATCATTTCCATTTTCTTTCGCCTGGAGGACGTTATCAAGATGAGAATAGAAGCCATCGAAGAGAGCCGTGACATGACAAAGGCAGTAGAACTCAAGTCTAATGCAATAAATGAACTTAAAGAGCTCATTCAAGCATATGCTGACATGAAATTTTACCTAATGAATGCTACATTACCCCATGTTCTTGCACCATATATAACCAAGTGATTCTCACGTTAAACGCTCATTATAAACCTCTGAGAAAGCACTAAAATTGTTTGCCTATACTGATAGTAGAATTAGAAATGGATCAAAACTTACAATTCGGCAGTGAGTCAGAGCGTGCTCTTGAACTGTAAATGAGGATTCTTTTTTTTTTTTTTTTCAGTTTTTGAAAACGCGATGCGTTCTAGGAATTCCTTTTACTTTTAAAATATATTAACAACTGCCTGAGGATGATATCTAGTTATGAATGGAAACAGTAATCGACGCCACAGTGTTGATTTAATAGTGATCATACTTAGAATTATGTAAGCACATTTTGAATACTATTTCATTCTCTGTTTCTGTATCGCATTCCATCACATCTACCCTATCCGATCCTCTCGTAACTTACGCTATACTATTCTATACTTTCCTACCGTATCCAATGCTACCCTATCCTATCATGTTCTATCCTATCCTATCCTATCCTATCCTATCCCATCCTATCATTTCCTATCCTGACTTTCTTGCAATGTCCTATCCTTTTCTATCTTCTGTACAGGAAGAATGTTTACTTAGTCAGCTACGTATGATTCTACAACCAGAAATGCATTAATGATTAGATTACTGTTTTTGTTAGCAAAGTATTTTTTTTTCTCTCTCTTGTGTGATTTTATTGTATGTGTTGCCAATGACAACACTGTCCGCTTAGTATCTTACCGAGTTGTTATTGTCTTAAAATGTTATTTCATTGCGTGAATTGTTCTATGTTATATATTACACTGTTTTAGTATAGACGAAAATGAAAAGATCAGGCTTTTCTTCTTGTCTCCATGTCCTCTCAGAAAGCCCTGACACAATCGATTTTAAAATGAGATAATTTTATTTATTGCCTCAGTTTTAACTATAAGGAAAGAATAGATAAAGGCCGTTTTGAGGAATGGAAGCTTAAGATAAAATATATTTAACGTCGGCGAGATTACCATCTCCAGGGGGTTGAGAGACATAACCTCGATATAGGAGATGGCATTAAAACATTAAACTAACGAATCAAAATATGCCTAAGAACTGTTAACAGAGCTAATTTATACAGCGGTGATTGTACCCAGCATTAATTCAAAAACTTCGATAAAAATGATTTGACGATTCTGAAATGACAGTGGCGAGATAATTATCTTTATCCTGTATTACTTTCTGTTTTTTACTTCTCTGTGCCTACTTCAGCTTGTTACCATTTGCCAATATACTCTGTAAAGTAGTCTTAAATACCAGGAAGTCAGATGGTTATGAGTGTGCATTAATGATGTCACTCGTAATAAACCACTTCACAGTTTTCTATCTAAATTTACTTCATTAGTTATTCCGTCTTTCTTTCCCTGATTTCTTTCTTTACAAATATAGGTGTTTGTATTTGTGTTACAGTTTTCATCCTCGTCACTGTTTGACATTGTCTATTCCTTATCTAACGATGTTGCACTGGCTGTGCTTAATATTGTTATGCTGTTTTTAATTACCACATGTTCATTTGAAGTGATGTCATTCTCATGAGAAATTCAATTTTATGTGTGGACAGCCATTCTGACATGTGAATCGACATCAACTTTTATAATGCCGACCAGTGCAGATCCTGTGCTAT
>JBCAUA010097893.1:0-10328 GCA_038406235.1 Peronia verruculata
TGAACAATTGTTTAAAACAACACAGGGTCGACAGACAGAACGCTATGTGTAAATGTGGCAATCGCAAGGAACAAACGAGAGGGATGAGTCCAAGGGGCGAAACCTCCGGGCTGAGGGGAAAGGGACATTTCTTGGTGACAGACTCAGAGGATCTTACCCTACGTGTAAATCGGGCTTTAGTCCGCGAATTATTTAGAGCCTGCATCGGTCTAGGGCGAACTGGAAAGCCGTAGTTCTAAACTGATCCCCCTGAAGACTTAGATGGTAATAATGACGATGATATTAATAATAACAGTATTGTTCCCAGCGTTCTGTAGGAAGTTAACAAGGGATCTCAGCGTCAATACAACCCCGTACTCTTCAAAAATATAGCAATAGTTAATGTATGTTACAATCTGCAACCCTATCTCCTGTCTCCGTCCCTTCCCCTAACTAGATGACGAGGAAAAAAAAAAGCAAAACAAAACATAAATAAATGAAACAATAAAAAAGATAACGGAAAAATAAACCAAACAAAGAAATAAACCAAATAAATAAATAAAGTGTGGAACGCACAAGAACAGGAACATGATAAATGAATGAGTTATCAAAGAACAAAGTCATCCGATAAATACATGCATAAAAGCTATGGACAGATTAGTGAAGAAATGTTAATAAAACAAACTGGAGCAGAAATAAATACATGTAATGCTGAGTAAGAACAGATAAATAAATTTTTAAAAAAATAATAAACGAATAAAAATAAAAAACAATAAATAAGACTTCGTATTCCCTCTCAAGCCCTGCTACCTCCACCCCCCGCCCCTTCCAATCCCCTTTCTGCCTGAAATCTTTCTGTATTTCCATCTCTTAACTTACAAGCCTGTCCGCCCGTGTGGGCAAATACATAATTCTCTTTGGTGTGGGCTCTTCCCTGCCTTTGTATCATCCACACTTTCTATCAATCATACTGTAAACTCACGCATGTTCGTTCACCATAATGAGGAAAATAGGTAAAATTATCGACATTATTATTGTTTAGATAGCTCTATCATACTGAATAGATTTGTTCCCTATAAAGCGAACGGCTGGAAATCTCCGTCTGAGTCTAGTAAGAGGGTACAAATACTCCAGGCTCTTCACTGTCATTGACATAGAAAAAAACATAAAAACGCACGGGAGCGTTGACAATTAATGTTCTCAGATCTCGTGGTGGAGCGGGAACAAACATCAGTGAGGGTTCTGTTGTTAGCAGAGGGGTACAAACACTCCGGCTGGGATTTCCAGGTTTTTGCTTAGTCCAATAAGAACAATTATCTTAACTTCTTGAAACTTTTGTTAGAACCCATTTCTCTCACCGAATATAAAACTGAGTCTGTGTGTACATCATCATCGTTCTTCAACACTTTTAAAAGAGGTAAAACAATTCGTTTTCTTTTGTTTCTTGAATCATCTATGTTGACAATGTGACAAAATGATTCAAATACAATAAATGAACAATGTTCTGTGAGAGAGACAAAGAAAGACAATCAATTTAAAAAGATGTTGAATGTGATGATGTGATCACCGGACAAAGGGTACGATTTCTTTTCACATACATTCGTGGACAAAGAGAAACATACATGTACAAGGAGAGACATACATGTACAAAGAGAGACATACAACATAGAGAGTGTTGAGCTGAAAGCTAACAGGTCTTATCTGTGCATGGATTGCTTTCTTTCTCGACTAGCATATTTGAATTGATCCGCTGGTCCTATACATGGTCGGTGCATACCAGCACCGATATCTGCAAATTATGATAATTTTATAGCTAAAGTATTGATCAAGCCGTCAGATAAATACGGGAATCCTGCCCTCGGCAAAGGACATGGTGCACACGAAATCACTCGCGTGAGGTCACGGTGTCATTTCAAGCACGTAAATTAATACAGTCATGTACATTCAGCTAATATTTCTCTGTGGGCTGCACTGTGTTAAATGGTTTAAGTAAATGGTGTGATTCGAAAACTGGTTACTTGTGTGAACAACCAGCGGGATAGTCGGGGGGTGAGTGGGTGGATGGATGGGTGGATGGATGGATGGATGGATAAATGGGTGGAAAGATGGTTGAATGGATGAGTGAACAGACGAATCGGCGGCTGGATGGAGGGAATGACAAACGGATGAATAAATAGACAGATGAATGAACAGACAGATGAATGGATGGATAGATGGGTGGATGCAGGGACAGATAGGTGGATGGATGGATGGACGAACAGACAGCAGACTGAGAACAATGTGTTGGTGACAATTTCACTGACACGGTGACACATACCCGAGGACGGAAACATGCTGAGTAATATTAACATACGTCCATTATATTCGTGAACCGGCTGTCTCTATCTACCGAGAAACGTGACAATCTCAAGGACAACTACGTGCTGGCGTTAGGCTGTTCATGAATCTGGCTCGTAGGGTCACTGACAGTGGTGAGACCTTGACAAAGCCACGGTATCATTGTAACAGTTTGTTGCTGTTCATATACTTTGCCGTGTCCTTGAGAATACCCCCCCCCCCCCCGAGGAGAAAGGGGGAGGGGGCGGGATATATAAGTAGGTTCTTTGCTCCCACCTGTAGGGGGTAAAAGAACGCCATTGGTGAGATGTCTACCATAGAGTGTCATCCTCGAAATTCCAGGGTGACATCTCTTCTGTCTCTCTTGCTTCTGTTCCGCTCTCTTTCCGACCTGATCAGCCTTTTTGACATGTAAACGTGTATCTTACCTATCTTACCGTGTTTGGCTCACAGTTCTGATACAAAGATTTATATTTTCATAAGGTGGATTTAGTTATCTGAGTTCTTGTTTGTACAGCTGTGCACTGCGTTGCACGTGTACTACTACTGTATAAATGTCTGACCATGAATGAAATTAACTTACATCTTGACAAACTCTTGCTTTCAATGAAGGTCTGGATTGTGAAATACTGATATGAGATTGCTGGAGCTGAGGCTGAGACAGAAAGCTGCTATGCTTGTCCGCTGTTTACATCATGGCCCGCAGTAATTTCAAGTGATTATAAAATTTGTTTCCCATGTTTCTTGAATGATGTAAGTTCACAATTGACAAAAGATAACGATAGGATAAATCAAAACCTCCTGTAAGAAAGATCAAGGAAAATGTCAATTTTTTTTTTTTTTTTAAATTATTGAATGTAATGTGTATGACATGGACCTCCTGTCACAGTCTTATATATTTGCAACAGTATGCCCAAAGGATTTAGTTCATTCAATGTGAAATAGCAACTTATCAAGAGAACAGCTGCAAGATGTCTATTTTGGGCCATGACATGTTGACACAACCATACCTGTGTGGGCCATTTCATTAGGAATAAGTTGAAAAAAAAAAAAAGAAGAAGAAGAGGCCTTTACTTATCCATACATAGACCACATTTACTGGTACCAGGTAAATGAATACAAATTAATGAGCAGTGAAAGGTATTTGTACAAAATTCCCATTATCCCTCTCAGAAGGCACAGATATGTTGATGTTTTCTCAAGATAATTATTTCCAACTTAAAGTCCACTTTTGAGCAGAATCAATAAATGAATGGTAGTAAATGGCGTAACTAATATCACCTGACATGCAGTGCACTGAGCATGGGCTTCACCAACAATAGTTTCGCCAAGAACAACAGAACAGGCCTCACTCAAACTACAGTGATGAAGAGATTAATTCCCAATACCTAACAAGTTTTTCTATGAACTATTCTCAAAGTATTGTAGTTTTTAAGATAAGAATAGATGCAGGGACATGATTGGAAAAAAAAAAAAAACAACTATAGAACAGCTCTGTCCTTAATATAGTTCTTGTTCTTTTACACATGTGGAATGACTTAATTTTTAAAAATTACATCATTGTACAAAATGTTACAAGTTAAAATGAAGAAAAAGAAAATACAGTTATAATCTAAGTTGGAAGAGTAAATTTCCATTTGTGTGACAGGTACATTGCTATATCTTGATTCATACAGAATTATGCGGAGAGAATTGAATAGATTTTACAGACTGCGCTCAGTCTCTGACAAAAAAATAATAACATTTGTTTACATTTATCCCAGAACGTTTCATTATAAGTAACTTGAAATATTAGATACTTATCTATCCGAGGCCCTCTAATCTGACTACTGAAAAAATGCAGGTCCAAATTCATTTTGACTTCCAAAGAACATTTACTGACTCAGAAACTGCCAGCCAATAGCAATTCGTGTACACAGAATATAGGCAGAAAATGCAAGTACATAATTTGTGGAAAATTTAGATAGGAAAAAGTCAGCTTTTGAGGGCCACAATCCTTTAATGAAGAAAATACTTGCCGCAGTTCAGGAGCAGTTTTAATAGCATGAAAGAGGTTGTTTGTCAATTGTGCTGACACAGTGAGTAATTGCAAAGTTCTCTATATTTCATACCCATAATAAGTATTAAATGTTCATTCAGCCAAAGATATGTTTTGCGACCAAGGCAAATGAGTCACAAGTCGAGCCGGGCAACGAAGATATACGGCTGTTTTTGGTCATTTTTAACTACTTTTCAACTAAGATACTAATTTTTTTTTTTTTTTTTTTCACAAAATGTCAATTTAAGCTCTTTTTTAATCTGAACAAAAAAAAAAGTTTTGGTATCATAGTCGGAAAATAGTGAAAAACGGTAAAAAACGTTTTGACTTGGAACTCACCTGGTGTGTCTTGCGACTCATTTGCCCAGGGCACAAGACATATGTCAATATAATTCTCTCTCACAAATTTGGCCTGAACTAGATTGTATATGACAGCAATTGGAACAATGCTGAAACTCACAGTAAAACTTTCACCTAATTCTTCAAGTGAACAGACAGGGATGTCAATCTGTCTCCATGAAAAAGTAGGAAAACTTCCTGACGTACTCTTTAGCAGCATACTAAACTGAAGTACATCAATGGAAAATTATACCCGATTTGGGGCCAAAAGAGAAATTACTAACAGTCAAAAAGTAGGAAATCCTACTAAAGTAGGAAATATGACATCCCTGAACCAACAAGGTGCAACAGGCAATCCCCAAAACATGGCATTCAAATCATCAATAAAATATAACATACAAATTTTTGGCAGTCTTCCCTCATGTAATAAAGTAAATTTGTTTATACCACAAAACGTCTGAGAATTTTCATTCTTTATCTAGCATGAGAATACAAAACTCGGGAAGTTTTAAATAATGTAACAAGTGAGAGAATCAGTGACCAGCAAAGACATTGGTGACAGTGAGAAACTCTTTCTTTTCTATTAATGGCAGTATCAATTTTGCAATCAGCGATATGGTCAGTCTCGCTCTTACTGTCCACTTCTAACCCCCACCTAAGCCAATGAACACCTCTCCTCTAGTTTCCAACGGACCATGAAAAATGTTGATATCTAATGTAACTCATTTTTACATCAGCAGATTGCGCGACTGAATTGGGTTAATACACAAAATTTCATTTCCAATGATGACCAATCATCGGCCTGCTACGTTTATTGAGATTTTCCACTATAAATTTCATATACTGTTCAATAGCTGGAACATACGATCTGGGGGAAGAAGAATGGTTTGTAGTGGGTTGACCACGAATATACTATGTATTTTACTCTGCACATGACAGACCGATTTTCAGATGCACCTTGTACTGATGCTCGTACTGAAAAGTGGTTAAATGATGAAAGTTTGACTCACCGACACAGTACAGCATGTTGTAGAACATCATAGCCAGTTTCCTCCTCAGCAACATTCAGCCAGTCTTCATCTCGTGGCAAGGTCTTGAGCAGGGAGAAGATTTCAGACTCTTTGTCCTTTGTGGGTGAAACAAAGGCAGCAAATCTGCTAAGGTTTTCACGTTACAACAAGAAAAATCAAACAGCAATATGCCAGTGCATGCAATGACTTGAAGATTTTTCAGCATTTTGTACTAGTCAGCAAAGGGCCATGATCTTATACAGGCTTATATTTCTCACAGCATTAGTAATTTCAATAACAGAAAAAAGACTATTGAGAATATTTCACAATTCATGGAGCATTTTTTTAAAAACTAATATTCATTATAGCTTGATAGGCTGTGTGTCAAAGGCAACAGAACATGCATATGATACAAAAGGGAAGGTGGATCACATATCCTATGAAATGAATTATAATAAATTGATCAATCTGCACTTTAAACTCAACAAATGCACCAGTTCCAATTTAATTTAGTGTCAAAGTATGCAGTCTTAATTTATGGTCTGCATTTAAAATACATCTCTAATATAACTCTGATTTTCTTTTTCATACCAATTGCCACTCTGCAAACTACAGTGCTTTTATCATTTTCTGAGTGAATATGTCACTAAATGCATTGATAGTAATGCTTGTTGAATTATTAGTCTAAATTTTTTTAGTGACATCATCATTCATGGTGACTTCCCACAACATCATTATTTACCCGACTACTGGAAAAACACGTTTCATTCCTCTAAAAGTATTCAATGATGTTCTCAAAACTAGTCTCATCAATCAATTTATAAAATTTATACTTCAGTACAAATTTGAGAGGAAGAGGTGTGTACTGAAAAAAATTGTTTTCACAGATTAATACAGTAAACTTATGTATAAATAAAAAATCTGCTATAGTTTGGAAGGATGATACATACCTCTGAACATTTCAGTAGAAATATGACTTTTAGGATCTTTTCTCTAGTGTCTTGAGTAGGTGGTACCAGCGGTGGCCCATAGATTATACTCACTGGCCAGGCTGTTCTCATATACTGATATAACGAATAAAAATAACTGAACATCACTTCTCTGAATGGCATGGCAGTTGCTCTGGGTCACTGTCACTTATGGGGACGAAATTTTTTTTTGTAAATTTCACTGTTGACCACTGTTATTTTTAATTTAATTTCCAAGAGGACCCATCTATCCAACATTTATTGAAGTCTCTTGTGGTTCATCCATTGCAGACCTAGAAGAAAGTCATAGATTTAAAAAAAAAAAAGAAATTAGTTTCGAAGGATGTCTATTCCTACTGTACATTGCAATGCATGGTGAGAAGCCACACGAAGAAGATCTCATGTTTGACAGTTTACAGTTTGCCTCTCAATATTCATATCAGATGAAAAAACTGATTAATGTTTCTCAATAACTAGTAATAATTTAGTTTTTGTACAGGCTCATATCTGACACAAAAATTTTGATAGTTGATTTCAGAATACAGCGGTCTCCGTTTAAGAACCCGGTCATCGGGAGACAAAAAAGCGGGTTCTTAGCCGGACTGGTTCTTAGGCGAACTGAAAAGTTATGCAACCCATCTGACCACAGATTGTCTTCACAACTATAATTAGTTGATCGTTACCGTTAGTTAAAGATTTATCTATGCGAATAAGTACAGCCTTCTTCCCTGTGTGTAATTAGATGTAGCAATTCCTGATCTTTTTAGCGTATAGTTACATCAATACTGCTCAGCGCTTAAACGCCATGTGATTTTCACATAACGGTATCCATGTTGATTGCTATGCAACCCTTGGATAATCGCACGAATGTTTACAGACCGACCGAAGGAGCAAAACAGCTGACCAGCCAGGAGGCTAAATCTACACCGCCAATCACAAGTGCTGTCCCACGTGTTGTCAAACAAAGAAATGGTTACGAGTTAGTCAACAATGTCACCTGATTATGCAGTCATACATCAACCATCATTTCCACTCCTTTGTCTACCTGTTCCCTCCACCTCCACCCCCTTTTTACTTTACATCTAGAGCTGCGCATTTCTCTCAAGTGGACAGTATGATGTGGAATTACCCTATAAGTACTCGGATGTCTTGGCCCGACACCGGGCTCTTAGATTTTTTTATTTGGGAGCGCCCAGAGTGGGTTCTTAGAAGGGTAAATTATAGAGGAAAAATTCCGTTTTGCAGCAGATGCGGATTCTTAGAAAGACCGGGCTCTTAGATGGAGGGTTCTTAGGCGGAGACCACTGTACTACAGTGAAGTTTGAACTATAGTTCTAAATCTTATATTTTGTAGTTGCATGAAAAGATATATATATATATTCTATAATATACAATTATAGAACCTCAAGGAGTTTCAGTACAAATCAACTTAATTCATCACAAAAGAACTATATCATATATAGATCTAGATCAGTCTTCTCATTCAAGTCTACAAGGACAGAATGAATGAGGTATTTCGAAAAAAATCACATGACCGAGGATTTTCGCTTACACGCTGATTTGTTTACTTGCTGTGCGCATGGCAGACAGATCTTGACCAATGATGAGCTTTCAGACTTGTCACATCATACAAACAAAGCCACGTGTGAGCGATGTTGCCTTGGTCATGTGACCGATCTCGAAATACCTCATTTGACAAAGCCTCTATGGGTTAAAACAAAACAAGTTACAGTACAGTGATTGATCTATTTAGATCTAGATTGGGTACATTTAGACCTTTATCTATCTCCTGTTGAGTAAAATAGACCTTTATCTATCTCCTGTTGAGTAAAATGGGTTTTTGTGACATTTATAAGCAAAGTTACAAGAGTGTTCATGGGTAATGTTTTCTGGTTTGTCGAGAAAACAACTGCAGTGCTTACCTTGATTCCATCTAAATTTCTGAACAATGTATTCTGATGGTGACGAATATGTGTGCAAGCTTGACACTGGATCTATAACAAATTTTCATTGTATGCTTTGAAAATATCCCATAGGGATATGGAACTAGATCTAGATCTAAAGAGATACAAAGTATTTACTTTACAATTTTACTGTAGACTTTTTTTTAAACTACACCAGGCATCTAGAGTGTGAAATCTAGTCTAGATTTAGATCTACATCTATAATCTAGTGTAGTCTTTGTGTAGATCCATCAAAGAAATAGATCTCATCTAGACTAGATCTTGATTAGATATCTCGGTACTGAAACATATAGACTAGATCTAGATCTAGCAGTAGCAGGTCTGCATCTCGGGTCTAGACTAAATAGCCAAGATCTTTCTAGATCTACATCTAGATATCTACTTGAACTTGAAGTCTGCGGTGTTATGGAGGCTCTGTCAGGCCTATTTACCATTCCAATCCCCTTTTCATCTCTTGATCTAGAGATCTAGATCTAGATCTAGAATCTAAATCCAGGTCTAGAAGCAGAACTCACAGACTTGAGAACGTCTTAATTTCGACACTTTTGTACGAAATCTAGATCTAGAACTAGAGATCTAGATCTAGATAGATCTAGATCTTGATTCCATCTTATGTTCTGTCAACAATCTTGCTGTCATGTTGCAGCAATAGATCTAGACTCTGCTGCACTGCTGCTGCTCACTCTGGCTACTACTGGACAAGTTGTAGATCTAGAGTCTAGATCTAGATTAGATCTATAACTGGATCCAGATCTAGATCTAGATTAAATTCACGCTACTTACTTTTTCACAATCTGCTTCTGCATTCGGAGAATTTATTCAATTATACTTTGTAATGACAAATCACTGCTTATCATTACCTAACCCTTGTTCGGATCTAGATCTAAGTCTAGCTCTAGTTCTAGAAGATGGTCTTTAAGTCGTCTATGAATGTAAACAATGATCGACTGCTCATGATGTCACATAAAGGTTGGCTTGAAAAGCCAAACGATGCCATCGTTAATTTAATATTAGCTCAAAAAGACATCCACAATGTGATAACTGTGAAATATCTGTTATGTGCCAGATTACAAATTTGAACTGCGAATTTCCAAGTTCTTACAACCGCTGTCATTAATTCTTGCCGCTGTAACAACATAAAATCCAATTTGGCTGATTTTTCACAAGTGGGCGTAGCAGTTACTGCATAATATCGACCTCCGATTACCATCAGTACGTAAGGTTATCAATTATCTCTGGCTGCATGAATTTATCTCTACAACAATGTTACCACGGAATCACCATCACAAGGGGGTCAAATAATATTCAGACCCAAGTATTTACATACTGTTCATGGATTGTGGCATAAAAAAAGTAGTTGTTATTACTTGTAGCTAGAAATACTTGCCCTTTGTAGTCGAAGCCTGTAGGGAGCGATGCCGGGTCATGCAAGGCTATGTCAGGTTGCGTGTCAGACCAGGCAGAGGCCAGGCTAGGCTTGCATTGGCTGCCCACATCACCCCATAGAAGCACATTCGCCGGCCGCAGGAATGTGCGCTGGATAAGGAGAAAGGGGTGCGCTCTTTCCATGCCACCAGAATACAGACCCATCTGACTCCGCTACTTTATTAAAAAAAATAATATAGATAGATAGATAGATAGATAGATAGATAGATAGATAGATAGATAGATAGATAGATAGATAGATAGATAG
>JBCAUA010097904.1:0-10328 GCA_038406235.1 Peronia verruculata
TAGATAGATAGATAGATAGATAGATAGATAGATAGATAGATAGATAGATAGATAGATAGATAGATAGATAGAGAGGGTGGGGGGAAGGCGGGAGGGATGGAGGGAGGTAATACTTAAAGATAAACAAACCTTATTCCAAACCACCTTGATAAAAAGAATCTAGTACATGCTAGGACAGAACAACGAGGAATGAGATAATTAATCAATTAGATATGAACAACACACAACTTACCAGCATCCTTAGACTCGCAGTTCTTCACATCCACCTACAAAATAACTGCATCTAGTTCTGCGTTCCTGTCTCGACTGATTCAACTGCATGAATGACTGTCACACATTATTGTCCGGGTTAAAAGTGTTATTATCACCGTCACTGCCACGCCCCCGAGTGCTGCACATTCAAAGTTACAGGTGCGTTACAGGTTTGGACCACTAAATACAATCACACTAAGTAGTAAGTACCACCACAATGGGTATCACTACACAGGGCACCTGCGACAATAGGATTGTACAACGATTCTCACAATGGTTTCCTTAAGTTATTAGAAGTTAAGTATTCCGAAATGTAACTGAAGATGTGGGCAGAGTTCACGCTGTAAGATTGTCCTAGAAGTCAATTGCTAATTAGTAATTATATTACAGTCAACTGTGGGATAGTAATAAAAATAGATTACTTCCTTGTAGTCTTGGTCATGGGCGGCGGAAAAACTAAACTGCCGTGTAGTCTACTGAAGCTCTACGCTAGCAGATAAGCGAACGACTTGTGCGGTGACACTCCCAGAAAGTGTAGGATAAGAGCCCTTGTACATGTGACGACAGTGATTCATTTTTATCGGTTGTTGCATCCGTCAGTGTTGTTGTAAATTGTAACAATGTGGGTCTACTATCGAAAATTTAAAGGTGTTTCTTTGTGATAAAAAGCCAGGCAACTTGTTACAAAAAGGAGAGAGAGGCCAGGAATCTGCTTCAGGCTAATTATCAGCTCTTTGAAAATATTATCCTTACATGAGTTTTTTTTTTTTTTTTGTCTTGATTCGTTGTAAGCGGAAATGATACTAATGTGTATATATTATCAGCATGCTGTCATTCTGGTTCGTTGGAAACATTTTTATGGCCAGTTGGAAATCCAGTAGGTCCACCATGTCGCTCACTGGCGTTCAGTCGGTCCAACAGCAAAAAGCAGTTTTCTTGTCACGATTCATTGTGCGATGTCAGATGTTATCCGTTTCTATGATCACTGTGGCATTACTTTGTCTGTTCGATTGTTCTTTTCTCGGCTGAGATTGTGATGGGCCTATATTAGGGAGGAAACATGAGAACGCTTGAAGCGCTAGAAAACTAGCGCTAGGCAACAGGCGCATTTTTAACAAGCGCTGGCGCACATAGACAATGCGTGTGCTCGAGCTTCCTGACCTGGATTGCAGATCGAGTCACATGGGGGTCAACTGCAGTGTGTTGTGTATCAATCATTATATTATGGAGTCTTCAGACGAAGAATTCTTGCTTGACAGTGTATTGCCAAAATTAATGTTTACAAAAAGGAGGAGAACAAGTGGACACGAAATCAATAAAGAAAGGAGAGACGCTGGTGAATACCATCACCTCTCGTCAGTTAATGAATCACCCCCAAAGATTTCACTCCTATATGAGAATGAACCTCTTATCCCATACTGCTGGTTTGTTAAAAACGACTGTAATCAGGACGTCCACACCCATTCTTTTAATTAATTAATTTACAAAAGGGAAAAATAGCAGACGGCAGATATAATCTAATCTAGATCTCAGTCCACACAGCAACAGCAGACAAACAGGGCTGCATAGATTTAACTAGATACACACTCAGCAAGCGACCGCAACGCTAGAAAAGAATTAACTTCCAATACTTGAAAACGGGCGCGGCTTTACAAGCGACGAGGCACTCCTGATGCCGGAAAATACAGGAGTCTTCAACAAAAATTTACTAGCGTGACATATTTATAGCCTGTAGCACAGCATATAGTTTCCTAGCGCGTCAATGTTTCCTCCATTAATCTCCCTATGTCGTAAACGTGTATAGTATGGACGAGGTAATAAGCTCGTAGTGAATTTATCATTGCTGTACGCACAAGAAGGGCGGTAATTGAATGTCTTTACTTCAAAAGGGCATTTATCATTCCCATAAAAATTAAAACAGACATGAAACATACAGTATCACGAGGTATCTATTTGTTGGCCTCCTTCAGTCATTGTTAGCCATAGAAAGTGTCCTTAATGTTGTTTGTCCTTGTCTGGTGCAGCGTCGTCTGTGGCTGAGGAGCCCAATGTGGGAATGGCAGATTCTCCTACAGATTTCATACACATAATTTGTGGCAGGATGTACATTCTGTGCCTTCCTTCTGACTCTCTTCTCCTTCGCTGTCTCCTTGAGTCTCTCTTCGTCCGATGCCAGATGTTGTGTCAGGTTTTTCCTCCAGTTGGGGCGGTAAGACGCGAGGGCCTCCCACATGTGTATACATATCCATGTTGAAGTCTTTCGTGTCTTGCCTGACCTTGTCCTTGTATCACAGGCTGGGGCGTCCTGAGCTTCGGCTTTCCCTGCAGAGTTCACATTAAGGCATCGCTTTGGGTACTCTTGTTTCATCCATGCGGCATACGTGGCCAAGCCAACGGAGTCACCGCTGCTTTAGGAAATTGAACATGCTAGGAAGGCAAGACCGAGTGAGAACCTCAGCATTGGTCACTTTGTCTTGCCAGGATATGCCTAGAATACGGCGCAAGTTCCTCATGTAGAAGATGTCGGGGCGCTTTTCCTGCCTAGCATAGATCGGCCATGTTTCGATGAAGTACGGTAAGGTGCTGATGATACAAGCCTTGTAAACTGACATCTTTGTTGTCATTGTCAATTTAGAGTTAGTCCATACTCTTGATGTGAGTCTAGCCATTGCTAACATTGCTTTTCGGGTCCTTTTGTCAAGGTCAGCATCCGGAGAAAGAGGTCGCAAGCCATAGTTATGTACCGTCTTGTATGCTGTCATTGGTTTTTAGTTTTTGTTCCATTAGCCATTGATATTCACTGATCGAACGTGACAGTGTAAGAAAAAGGAGATAGTATTAAAAACGGAGAGCGGCAAGTTGTGAATTTTCGGCATCTTTAATCCCTTGCTCTTCTCCGAAATAAAGAGAAAGAACGACAATCTTTCACTGTCTTTTACACTCTTTGAGTACCCTCTGGTATACGGTCATTGGTTCTCAGTTTTGGTTCCATTAGCGATCGATATTCAATGAGCGAATATGACAGTGCTTGAAACAGGGGGTAGTATTAAAACTGAGAGCGGAAAGTTGTCAATTTTCGGCATCTTTCATCCCTTCCCCTTCTCCGAACTAAAAGGAGGGAACCCTCATCATTCACTATCTTTTACACTGTTGTGTACCCTATGGCATGCTGTCTTTGGTAGTTTGTTTTGGTTCGAATAGTCATCGATATTCACTGATCGAATGTGACAGTGTGAGAAAAAGGAGATAGTCTTAAAACAGAGAGCGGCAAGTTGTCAATTTTCGGCATTATTAATCCCTTGCCCTTCAGGGAAATGAAGAGAAGGAACCCCCATCTTTCAGTATCATTTAAACTGTTGTGCACCCTCTGGTATGCTGTCTTTGGTTTTTAGTTTGGGTTCTACTAGTGATCAATATTAACTGATCATTATGTATCACTGTAAGAAAAAGGAGATAGTCTTATAAGGGAGAGCATCAATTTTTGGCATCTTTAATCCCTTGCCCTTCTCTGAAATAGAGAGAAAGAACTACAATCTTTCACTGTCTTTTACACTGTTGTGTACCTTCTGGAATGCTGTTTTTTATTCTTATTTTTGGTTCGATTAACGATCGATATTCACTGATGGCATGTGACAAGGTATGCCATATACCTTAAAACGTTGAATGGCCAGTTGTCAATTTTCTGCATTTTAACTCCTTGCCCTCTCTGAAATCAAAAGAAGGAACCCCCATCATTCACTAACTTTTACATTTTTGTGTACCCTCTGGTATGCTGTCTTTGGTTCTTAGTTTTGGTTTTATTACCCATCGATATTCACTGATCAAATAAATCAGTGTAAGAAAAAATAGATTGTCTTAATACGGAGAGCGGCAAGTTGTCAAGTTTCGGCATCTTTAATCCCTTGCCCCTATTTGAAATTAAGCAAAGGAACCCCCACCATTTACTGCCATTTACACTCTTGTATACCTTATGGCATGCAGTCTTTGGTTGTTTGTATTGGTTACAATAGTAATCGATATTGACTGATCAAATGTGACAATGTAAGAAAAATGAGGTAGTCTTAAAATGGAGATTGCCAAATTGTCAATTTTTATCTTCAATCCCTTCTCAGAAATCAAAAGAAGGAACTTCGATCTTTCACTATCTTTTACACTTTTGTGTACCCTCTTGTACCATGTCTCTGGTTTTAATTTTTGCTTTTATTACCAACCGATATTAACTGATCAAATGAATCAGTGTAAGATAAAGGAGATAGTATTAGAACGGAGAGCGGCAAGTTTCAATTTTCGTCATCTTTAATCCCTTGCCACTCTCCGAAATAAAGAGATGGAACCCCCATCATTTACTACCTTTACACTGTTGTGTACCCTCTGGTATGCTGTGTTTTGATCTTAGTTGTGGGTCCATTACAATTCAATATTCACTGATCATTTGCATCAGTGTAAGAAAAAGTAGATAGTCTTAAAACGGAGAGCGCCAAGTTGTCAATTTGCGGCATCTTTAATCCCTTGCCCCTATTTGAAATTAAGAGAAGGAACCCCCCATCATTCAGTGTGACAGTGTTTGAAAAAGAAGATAGTCTTAACACCGGGAGCGGCAAGTTGTGGCATATTTAATCTCTTGCCCTTTCTGTGAAATGAAGAGAAAGAATCCGAAAATTTCAATATCTTTTACACTATTGCGTACAATCTGGTATTCAAACTTTGGTCTTTAGTTTTGGTTCTATTAGCGATCTAATGTAACAGTGTAAAAAATAAAAGTAGATAGTCTTATAAAGGAGAGCCGCAAGTTGTCAATTTTCGACATTTTTATTCCCTTGCCACTCTCCTAATCAAAAGAAGGAACACCCCATCATCCACTACCTTTTATACTGTTGCATACCCTATTGCATGAAGTCTTTGCTTTTTTTTTGGTTCCATTTGTCATCGATATTGACAGATCGGATGTGACAGTCTATGAAAAAAGATTTATTCTTAAAACGAAGAGCGGCAAGTTGTCAATTTTCGGCATCTTTAATCCCTTGCCCTTAGCCGAAATGAAAAGAAGAAACCCCCATCATTCACTATCTTTTACACTTTATTCACTGATCAAATTAATCAGTATAAGAAAAGGGCAGATCGTCTTAAAAAGGAGAGCGACAAGTTGTCAATTTTCGGCATATTTAATCGCTTGCCCTTCTCTGAAATGAAGAGAAGGAATCCCCATCTTTCACTATTTTTGTGTACCGTCGTTTATGCTGTCTTTGGTTTTTAGTTTTTATTCAATTAAACATCGATATTCACTGGTCAAATTAATCAATATTAGAAAAGGGCAGATAGTCTTAAAATGGATAGCGGCAAGTTGTCAATTTTCGGCACATTTAATTGCTTGCCCTTCTCTGAAATGAAGAGAAGGAATCCCCATCTTGAAATATCTGTGTACTGTTGTGTACCCTCTGGTATGGTGTCTTTGGTTCATAGTTTCTATTCCATTAGCGATCGATATTCACTGATCATATGCATCAGTGTAAAAAAAAAAAAAAAAGGAGATAGTCTTAAAACAGACAGCGAAGAGGTGTCAAATTTCGGCATCTTTAATGCCTTGCCCTTCTCCAAAATAAAAAGAAGGAACCTCCATCATTCACTATCTTTTACACTGTTGTCTACCCTATGGCATGCTGTCTTTGGATGTTTCTTTTGGTTTCATTAGCGATCGATATTCACCGATCAAATGTGAGAGTTTAAAAAAAAAGGAGATAGTCTTAAAGCAAAATGTGTATGAAAAATAAGACAGTCTTAAAACGGAGAGCGGCAAGTTGTCAATTTTCAGCATCTTTAATTCCTTGCCCTTCTCCGGAATGAAAAGAACGAACCCCCGTCTTTCATTATCTTTTACACTGTTGTGTACCCTCTTGTATGCTGTCTTTGGTTCTTAGTTTTATTTCCATTAGCCATCGATATTCACTGATCGAATGTTACAGTGTAAGAAAAAGGAGATAATCTTAAAAGAGGGAGCGGCAAGTTCTCAATTTTCGGCATCTTATATTTCTTTTACCTCTCTGAAATGAATAGAAGGAAAACCATTCTTCATTTTCTTTTAGACTCTTGTGTGCCCTCCCCTATGCTTTCTTTGGTTTTTAGTTTTGGTTCCATTACACATCGATATTCACTGATCAAATGCATCAGTATTTAAAAAAGGAGATAGTCTTATAAGTGACAGCGGCAAGTTATCAATTTTCAGCATCTTTAATCCCTCTCCTTTTTGCCGAAATTAAAAGAAGAAATCCCAATCATTCACTATCTTTTACACTGTTGTGTACCTTCTGGTATGACGTCTTTGGTTCTTAGTTCTGGTTTCGTTAGTGATCGATATTCGCTGTTCGACTGTGCCAATGTTTGAAAAAGGAGATAGTCTTAAAAGGGAGAGCGGCAAGTTGTCAATTTTCGGCATCTTCCATCCCTTGCCCTTCTCCGAAATCAAAAGAAGGAACCCCCATCATTCACTATCATTTAAACTTTGTGTACCATCTTGTATGCTGTCTGTTTTTTGTTTTTGTTTTTGTTCCATTACCCATCAATATTCACTGATCAAATGAATCAGTGTATGATAAATAAGATTGTCTTAAATAAACGGAGAGCGGCAAATTGTCAATTTTCGGCATCTTTAATCCCTTCCCCCTCTTCGGAATGAAGAGAAGTAACTCCTATCTTTTCACTACCTTTTACACTGTTGTATACCCTATGGCATACAGTCTTTGATTGTTTGTTTTGGTTCCATTAATGATCGATATTCACTGATCGAATGTGGCAGTGTAAGAAAAAAGATATATTCTTAAAACGGAGGGTAGACAATGGTATGGGAAATAGCAAATAATGGCAGTTCATTCTTTCCATTTACAAGAGGGGACAGGGTTTAAGGATGCCGAAAATTGAAAATTTACTGCTCAATTTAGAACTATTCCCTTCTTCTGTATCTGATGCACTTGATAGTCAATGTGGATCCCTACTGGAACCAAAACAAACAACCAAAGACAGCATACAGAAAGGTACGCAAAAGTGTTAAAGATAGTGAAAGATGGGGTATCCTACCTTCACGTGCGATAGGGGCAAGAGTTTACAGATGCCCATAATTGACAACCTGCCGCTCTCCGCTTTAAGACGATCTCCTTTCACTTAAATTGACACATCTGATCAGTGAATATCGATCGCTAATGGAACCAAAAGGAACAAAGAAAAAAACATACCAGGGGTACACAAAGGTGTTGAGTTTAGTGAAAGATAGGGGTTCCTTCTCCTCATTTGCGAGAGAAGCAAAGGTTTAAAAAGGCCGAAAATTGACAAAGTCCCGTTCTCCGTTTTAGAACTATCCCTTTTTTTCTTAGACTTTTACTACCGACCAGTAAATATCGATCGATAATTTAAAACCTAAGACAGAATACCAAAGGGTACACAATGGTGTGGAAGGTGGAGAAACAAGGGGGTTCCTTCTCTTCATTTGCAAGAGGGGCAGGGGTTTAAAGATGCCGAAAATTGATAACTTGCCGCTCTCCTTTTTGTTCCACTGATGCATTTGATCAGTGACTATCGATCACTAATGGAACCAAAACAAAGGACCAAAGGAAGTATCCCAGAGGTTATACAAAGGTTTTGACGCTGGTGACTAATTGGGTTCCTTCTTTTCGTTTGCGAGAGATGCAAGCGATTAAAGATGCCAAAACTGACAATGTGCCGCTCTCTTTTTTAGAACTATCACCTTTTCCTCACACTGATCAATTTCATCACTGAATATCGATCCCAATGGAACCGAAAGTAAAACCCGAAGACAGCACACCAGAGGGTACACAAAGGTTTAGAAGATAGTGAAAGATGCGGGTTTAAAGGTGTTGAAAATTGACCACTTGCCGCTCTCCGCTTTAGAACTATCTCTTTTTTCTTACACTGATACATTCGACCATTAATTATCGATCCCCAATGGAATGTAAACTATAAGCCTAAGACACCATACAAGTGGGTATACAAAAGTATTGAAGATATTGAATGATGTAGGTTTCTTCTCTTCATTTGCAAGAGGGGCAAGGGTTTATAGATGCCGAAAATTGATAACTTGCGGCACTCTTTGTCTTCCAATGATGCATTTGATCAGTGAATATCGATCGCTAATGGAACCAGAACAGACAACGAAAGACAGAATACCACATTGTACACAATGGTGTTTAAAATAGTGAACGATGGGTGCTCCTTCCCTTCATTTGCGAGAGGGGCAAGGGTTTCAAGATACGGAAAATTGACAAATTGCTGCCCTTTGGTTAAAGACTATGTCCTTTTCCGTACACTGATACATTCGACCTGTGAATATCGAAAACTAATGGAACCAAACCTAATAACCAAAAAAGAGCATATCAGAAGGTAAAAAAAAAAATGGCGTTGAAGATGTGGGTTACTTCTCTTCGTTTGCGAAAGGGGCAAGTGATTAAATGTGCAGAAAATTGACAACTTGCCGGTCACCATTTTTGGACTATCTCCTTTTCCTTACACTGATTCATTCAACCAGTAAATATCAATCGCTTATGGAACAAAAACTGATAACCTAAGACAGCCTATCAGAGGGTACACAACACTGTTGAAGATAGTGAAACATTGGGGTTCCTTCCCTTCATTTGCGAGAGGTGCAAGGGTTCACGGGTGCCGAAATTTGACAATTTGCCAGTCTCCGTTTTAAGACTATTTTTTTCTTACACTGATACATTCGACCAGTGAATATCGATAACTAATAGAACCACAACTAATAACTTACGACAGCATACAAAAAGGTTTACAAAGAAGTTGAAGATAGTGAATGATGAGGGTTCCTTCACTTTACTATCGAGAGGGGCAAAGGTTTTATGATGTCAAAAATTGACAAATTAAAGCTCTTCTCTTTAAGACTCCTTTTTCTTACACTGATAAATTCGAACAGTGAATATGATCGCTAATAGAAAAAAAGAAAACAACAACTAATAACCTAGGACAACATATTAAATGTTACCTAAAGGTATTGAGACTATAAATGCCGAAAATGTACAATTTCCCTTTCTCCTTTTTAGAACTATCTCCTTTTTCTCACACTGGTGCATTTCATCAGTGGATATCGATAGTTAACGGACTCCAAACTAATAACCTAAGACACCATACCAGAAGGTACAAAGAGGTATTGAAGATAGTGAAAGATGGGGGTTCCTTCTCTTCATTTGCGAGAGGAGCAAGGGTTTAAAATGCCGAAAGCTCACAACTTGCCGCTCTCCCTTTTAAGATTATCCCCTTTTTGTTACACTGATACATTCGACCGGTGAATATCGATCGCTAATGGAACCAAAACTAATAACCTTAGACAGCTTACTAGAGTGTACACAAAGGTGTTGAAGATAGTTAATGATGGGGGTTCCTTATTTTCATTTGCAAGGTATGCAAGAGATTAAAGATGCCAAAAAATAACAACTTGTCGCTCTCAGGTATACAACTACCTCCTTTTTCTCACAATGATGTATTTGATCAGTGAATATCGATCGCTAACGGAAAAAAAAAAAAAAACTAATAACCTGCGATAGCAAACCTGAGGGTACACAAAGGTTTTGAAAATAGTGAAACACGGCAGTTCCATCCCTTAATTTGCGATAGGTTCAAAGGTTTAAAGATGTCGAAAATTGACAACTTGCCTCTCTCCGTTTTAAAACTATCTCCTACTTCTTACACTAATACATTCGGCCAGGGAATATCGATTGCTAATGAAACTAGAAGTAATAACGTAAGACACAATACCAGAGGCTACACAAAAGTGTTGAAGATAGTGAAAGATGGGCGTTCCTTCTCTTCCTTTACAAAAGGGGAAGGGTTTAAAAATGCCGAATATTGATAACTTGCCGCTCTCCCTTTCAAGACTATCTCCTTTTTCTCGAGGGTTGGGGCCCTGAAATGTGGATTTTGCCCAAAAAATGCCATTTTGAGATTTTGTTTTCTCTTAAAAGTACTGCCTTTTCTGCGTGGAAAAATGGTATCAAAAAGTCCCTAAGTCAATTCTAACGTGTTTGACCAATGGTCATTCAACGGTAGACCTAACGTAT
>JBCAUA010097915.1:0-10328 GCA_038406235.1 Peronia verruculata
AGATAGATAGATAGATAGATAGATAGATAGATAGATAGATAGATAGATAGATAGATAAATAGATAGATAGATAGATATCGACAGACAGACAGACAGACAGACTTTCAGACAGGTAGATATATATTTTGAGAGGTTGACAGACAATTAGACTGGCAAAAAAGAATAGCCACAAAAGTCGGACAAAAACATATTATTATCAGACTAGTCTTTATATTTTATTGTTGATAAAAATAACGACACCAGTTTTCCATATAACGTTCTGACACAATTCACAGGTGCAATTGAAATATTTAGAATATTGGAGGGTGGATCTATTGGAAAGAGCTCTGGCAGCGATAAACAGCCTCAAGAAGACACCTAATTCTTTGGTTCTCATTGGTATTGGCGTGCATGAAAATTTCAATTACCAGAAGGTTTTAAAAAAGGTAGGATATGGATGCTGTTTGTTCTTACAATATAACAATAAAATTTGTCTCATAGTCTTCAGTTTGAGTTAGTTCGTCTTTCATTACGTATCTGTAGGTAATGAAAAGATATTAGGTTGAAGGGAGTATAATACTGTTAATGGGTATTTGGCGATTTCAAATTCTCTTAAAATTATTTAGACTGTTAAGAAGGAGTTTTTATTAAAGAATTCATTCTCAGATATACATGTTTACCTCTATCAGAGATACCCCTGAGTCAGACCCATTTACTCTAGAAATCAGAAGATCGTGGAGCCACTGACTACAAAAATGTGATATTTCACACATCCTTTTGGCTTCCAACCCTAACTATGATGATATCGAGATACAAAGATACATAGCTCTATCACTCTTCTTAAACCTAAGGGCTACTATGTTGGCAACACTTCTACTGTAAAGACGTCATTTATATCTACAATGCAGCACAATCAGATGTATACTCCTCAGAAACCATTACTATTCTGAAGATCCGCATGAAAACCAAACCGCTGATATCTTCCTACGCTACTTGATGATCGGGTTTTATAGATCTCGTAGAAATCCACGTCTATCTAATGCTGGCCTGAGCTATTACAGTTTCTGGGCAGTTTCCCTTGGCATTCTGAAAATGACATGAATGAGTAGACGAGAAGAGTTAACAGTATGCAATTTTTTTGGAAAGTGCATGCATCACTTTTGTAATTTTGTTTACATGTCTAATTGCCCTACTGACATTAATTTAAAAGCCAAATAAGAATCACTTCATTATTGTGTGAAGAAATAATTTTATTTAAAAAAAAAAAAAAGAAAGAAATAGAAGTCTGCAAAATGTTTTCGTCCCCAGAGATATCCACAGTGTGAGAGTTCACAGAGTATTTTAAGAAGCGTGTTAGTATGCTCTCTCTCCCTGCTGTTATGTTTTGTTTGTTTAGTTGTTTACATGTTTATTATTATATTATTATTATTATTATATTACTTTTGTCTTAGAGTTTGTCATTCTCAAACAGCAAAAGCAATAATGTTCCACTTTTTCATCTTTTTATTCAGTTTCTGACTCCCCTGCTCAAGCGTGTGTCTAAGCAAGCGTGGCCTAAGATTGTCTGGTCCTCAGGACACGCCCCAGGACTACTGAAATCTCCTAAACATCAAAGTCAAAACTTTGGTTCCACGGAGAAGTACAACCGGCACCTTGAGCCACTGCTGACCAAGCATGGTGTACCTATCTACAATACCTTCTACCTAACAGATGGGATCGAGAGTTTCGATGGAACGCATTTTGGAAAAGGTGTAAACGATGTCAAAGCCCAGATTTTTCTGAACTACATATGGGAACTTCGGGCGACCTCTAATATAACCGGGTTTTATCTAGATTTACTATACCCTTACATCTAGGAATGGATTCGTTGGGAATTTCCTCAAAACATGGAGTTTGATCTCTAGGAGTGGCGCATTTTCAATTTTGTACATTATTATAGGGAAACTCCATCTTTCCTCTGGCCGTGTCTTTTTCTACGTCTTTATACTATTAATTTGCACAGCGTTAGCCCCTGTTGTATGCATTGCATGTAGACACAACAGTCTGCCACAGGGTAGACGAAGAAGTTGTGTGGGAGCATCACGTGACAAATCACAGTGTTAATCATTCAATAGTTCTTTCAATGAGGCATTATTCTGTAAAAGGTTTCAATGAAAGTGAATACTGATACGACAAATTTCATGATAGGACGGTCCATTTTCAGATGCAGAAAAATCCGATGATAAAATTTAAAATATTTTCAGTTTCATTAAGCCTTGCCTTGCTCGCCAAATTTAATTTGAAATATTTCCGATAATGATTGTCCCTGTATAATCGTTGCACCTATCTGTGACGTTATAAATCCATCAAAATATTCTCCTCCTTTTTTCCCCTTGCGAAAATGTATCGTACACGGGTTCAGAACCTGTGGATTCGGGTCGCGAAGTCTTGGTAGAAATACTTGAGGCAAATGAAATCATTTTCAACTCATCAACTGCATTTTATAATATGCTCTTGCATTTTTTTTCTTTCATTCTTTATCAAAGAACAATGGAGAAATAGGAAAATTTGAGAATTTTTAATTTCCAGAGAACAAACTGTAAATTAAATTGTCGATAGTAGGGATTGGGGCCTTGGGATGGAAAGGATGGGGGGGGGGGGGAGGGTTAGATGTGTGAGCTTAACGATTATGAATAGGAGGTCGCTGGTGGAGAAACGTGGGGACCACTGCTATAGTTGGATCATAGAACAATTTTTCTTTTTGGAAAGGCTTGGAGATGAGAAGAATGAGAGAGGGGGAGATAGTAATATTCCTGTCATGGCAATAAACACCATGGGAAACTGATAAGAGTTCTAAACACTAGCTCTATATATATGTTATCACGTGGTATTCAACAACAGAAATCACTGTCACAAAACTGAGTGGGACAATTGACCTCTCACCAGAACAACCATATCCTACGCTATGGTAATATCCAACACCAGATCTAGGTTTTTGTTTGCATTCTAAAACTCTAACTTTACAATCAGCTCATCATAAATGTACCCGCTTAGGCTACATGGGCTTGTAAAAATTGTTTCTGGAACACCTGAACTGGTCTCAGTTGAAAAGTATCCAAAATAAAAAGAGACACTTTCATAATGAGTGCAGATTTTTTTTTCATTTTATAGTTTACTTGTATTATCATTTTTATTTTGTCTTAGATGTAAAAATCAAGAAAAACGTAGCCAATTATACTTACTTAAAAATGACGCTTAGCACCTAATGCTTTTTTTTTTCCTTTATGTTACATTGTAGGTGAAAAATGAAGAGCTTTACTGATGCACTGTTGATATCAGATCAGATTACATAATTATATTTTTTATGAACTTTGCATGGCAGTTTCAATGTCTGAGTGGCAAAGTATACAAGAGTTTATTCGATATATCAAAATCATGTGTTAATGTAGATGCTGATAAATAGTCAAATTATACAATAATTCATTTAACCAACTTATTTATTTTTATTTTCATTTATTTCTAAGTATTTGTTAAACAGTTTGTTTATTGAAAGTGTAACAGGATTTGACTTGTTGACTAGATGTGCCTATGGGACTTCACATCAGTTGCTGATCACTGCTTTATGTCACTTCAGTAAATTCTATGTTTTGTAGACACCGTGTTGATAGCACTACATACATCAACGAGAAAATGAATAAATAAAAAAAAAAAAAAATGCAAAAGAAAACAAAAAACTGCAATAGCTCTTGCTAAAAAAAGCTGGCTCAAAACAATTTTCACCAACTGAAAGGGTATGAAGTAAGCTTTCACATGATACCAAAAACGCGATACATGTATGTTGAAAAGTCGACATAGTCTCATTTTGACTGGTTACAAAAACTATGTCTCAAGAAATTTCGATATTCAACATTGGGGCGTTGACCATTCCTGTTTGAACTTTTGATACATATATTATACATAATTAAGTTAATGACAGCAGTTTAATATAAGCACATCTTCCAAAATATTAAACAAATTAAAGTAGCATCGAACGCTTAAATAATCCCCGTCGGATCTAACAATAAAAATAATAATAAATACAAAATAAAACATATCGTGGTACATTAAAGTAAAAACATTCTTGTTACTGCTCTTGTCAAAATGAAAAAGATCGATCAACAATTTGAATTTCAAAACTCTAAACTTTAGAAAAAAAATGATACATGTATTTTGGAATGTGCACTATGGGCTATTTTCTTTTCCACCTTTGATTAAAGCAAGTTTCAAAAATCTCCTGATGTTACCATATGGCAAACAAGTTTAATACATAGCACATAATTTATTTCTTGTTTATTATATCTCATTGTTTAAGCATTATTTCAGTCAAAAAATGTTAGGCTATTATTATTTATACAAGTTTGTAAATACTGGTATCTTGTCTCATTCACAGTAGCTGTGTGACAGGATACTCTTATCTTGTTCGTAATTGCCCTTTTCAGCGATTTGTAAAAAGAGAACCCTTGATATGTACCAGCTAATGTGACTCTAAATTTATATTAAAATACAAAAGGAAAAAATGCATGATGATTAAAAATGAATTTTTGTTGCTTTCATTATAGAGTTGCCATCTTTAGAAAACCGTCACCCTCAATATAAAAGAAAGATTAGAGTCTATGATGCCATTGATATTGTGAAACGGATGTACATAGAGTTAAAAGGAAATAATTAGACACAAAAAGGAACACAATATTGTTGTTCATTACTGTGCTTACAAATATAATTCTTCAAGGAAGATTTTTGTTTAAGAAAAATAAAACAAAACAAAAAAGAAATACATATAATAGACAAATATGCAAACATAGATTTTGATGCACAGAGGATGCCACTAATAAAGCTGGAATCATTCAAAATCAATCTAGAGATGTATATGTTTCATGTAGAATTATATAGCCACGAGATTCACCGTAATTACAAGTAGTACATCTATCTGAAGACCTTATTCTCATACATGTAAGCACCAATTATCAGAAGACAGGTGAAGAGATCTGGCTCGGTATACACCAAAAGGTAAACTGATCAATCACTCATAAACATACAGAGGGTACTGGAAAAATCTATCTCAAAAGTTTGATTTTTCTTTTACAATGTAACTGTTGCGATCATAATTTCTTCTATTTGATGGCTTTTCCAAGTCCTGCTATACCAGTGCAGTGGCCAGCTGAAACTGCTGTTCCATCATCTTGTACAATGATCCAAACCTTTCCTGATAACTTTTGAAAGTGCAGAACCTGCCAAAATACGGTAATCGCTCAATGCTGAAACGAGCCGTTCTGATGGCTTTTGTTTGTTTGTCTGTTTGTATGTTTTTAGATTTGGTACCGTGGTCTGAAATACTGCATGATTTGTGATTAACATTCAGCTATAAGATAGAGGCAATTTCAGAAGTTTTTCAACGTTAAATACTACCTGAAATGAGTCATTTTATGTGGATAGGTTTTTACCGAAAACATCAAGTAAAATGAAATTTGAAGCTGTATTTTGTATGCAAAATGAAAAATTGTGACAAACCTGAATTTGATATAGTTTATTGTACAAAAAAAAATAGTAATAAGATGCCATAACAAGTGTGAGTAATCTGAGAAACGTGCTGTAATTGATTAAATATATTGAAATGATATGTTGCCGTAGACGTTTTCATATTACCGAGAACGATTTCGAAAGGACCATGAAAGGAAATGAAGGGACATGTGAAAGGTGAAAGGGAATTTCACAAATCATGTCATGAGATATTGCAAAAGAAGCACTAACGTTTTGTAAAGACACACTAATAATTGCAGCAGGTTCAGTTTCATAATACAAGTGTAGGAAATATCCAGTGTCTTGGTATTCACTCTGGTTATTCTGAAATTGTAGCACACGCCAGTCTGTGCAACATGTAAAGAGAAATACAATCCTGTAAATTATAAACACTTTTAGAATGGAAAAAAACAAATCCCATGGACTTTTCAACAACAAGATGAATATCTGAGTTCCTTCAACAAAACCTTCAGGCAGAAAATGTCTTTGTTTATCATAACACTCTTTTCAAAACGTTAAAAATGGCTACACAAATGTCTACATACGACAAGCTGTGATGAAAGGCTAGTTCTTATGTGGGATACTATACTGTTAACCTTGTTTCCAATAAATTCTAATATAAATTATGACTGCAAGAAGACTGAAAATGAAGAACAAGAGGGTGAAAGAGGGAACATAACGAAAACTCGTGAGAATGAGTTGCAAGAGAAAAGACAAATAGAAAATGGTGACTATTTTTTTTTTAATATATATTTCAGAAAGAGGTTAAAAAAGAAAACTAGATAAATATACAAATATACTAGTAATAATAATAATAATAATAATAATAAAATAAAACAAATACATCAATAGATAAAATACGCCATATCTGCCATAAAGTGTGTTCAAAGTCGTCAGCAGCTGACTCTCCTCATCAAGTGGTACTTGCCAATGTCCAGAGTTTGCATTTAACTTGCTGAAGATTTTTCTTCAGACAATTTTGCGGTGATGTCCTCTTTTCATGGCCTTGGGTAATGTTTCCTCTTGATAGCTTTATTGTTGATTCTTGGGTCCAAGATGTACGTATATCTTCTGAGTTTGGTTTTTCTACTACTACCAGAAAGTTCACTCAATCTAAGTCATCCCTCCTTTTCCATCCTGCTCCATATCATGAAGTTTTGCCTTGCGTAGCTCTCGCAGCATGACCGGAATTTTCCTTGGATGTGTGACGACTGGCTCATGGAACACTCCAGTGTTATGTGGTAGGGCTTTTTCAGGCACGCTGTGCCCTTTAAGTTTTGCATGTTTTACAAAGATTTCCTCATGCACGCTCATGACTGATCACCTCAAGCTGTTGAGCAGTTTTGAAGCGTATGAGTGATGTACTGTTTTTTTTTTTTTTTTCACCACCTGGAATAGATACTTCTGTCCAAGAATTTCTAGTTCAGTCTTGCCCATAACTTCAATTGTATTTCCAGTGCAAGCTGTCAATGTTGCTGAGCTTTTCAAAAGTGGTTGTGTGTCTTTTATTTTCTTGAAAGCCCTGTATGGCAGTTTGTTTGTTTGTTTGTGCACCCGTGTCAGTTTTTAATTTTACTGTAGTGTTCCCTATATTTGTTGTCAGGATAACTTCATTCAATTTATCACTCTGAAGAGTGATTGTTTCAAGGTAAAGTTCCTTGTCTGATTCATGAGCAGACTGGGCATCCATGTCATGAATCGTTTTGATTCTGCATAAAGTGGTCCTGCTTGCCACACTTATTACATTGTTTTCCCCATGCTCGACATAATCTGTGCTGTAGTCCAAATCTTTAGCAGTTTCTTTTTTGTTCAGTCTTTATGTCCATCTGATCTATTTGTAGCCCTTTCCCACAGTGGTTTCTTGTGAGGAACGTCTGTCTTTCATAGACAACATTACTTTCTCCTTGGAGAGCAGTATTCGCTAAACTTTTTCATGGCTTTCTCCGCGGCAGGAATACAGCTGTTTGCTGCTTCTTGGGATTTTTTTATATTCTCTGTCATCTAGACACAATTTATAGCGCTTAACCCACTTTCTGTAGTTCTCATTTATGTTTCCTACAAGTGACAATGGTTTTGATGGTGTGAAGGCCTCTGCCATCTTCTTTCAAGGGAATTAATCTGAATTGCATCATGTTAGATCTATCTTTTGCTGGGTTGTGTCGCATGCTCTGTCCGGTATTACGGTCTTAGTGGTTAACTTAAGTTTTAAAGGAGGGTTTAATGTAGATATTGATAAGGTCACTTGATAAATTCTTTTAATGTGATTGTACAAAATAGATAGTTTGTGTGTGTGTGTGTGTGAAAACTGCATATATAATTCTCTTATTTAACTGATTTTAAACTGAAACTTTAGCAGAGTTTGAATGGGCAGTGAATTGTTTATTTTCTACAACAAGGATAATGTAATCCAGATTAAGTCCAGATATTTATTTATTTTTTTTTTTTATCATAATAGCATACAGCTAATTTGTACGAAAAAAAAAACCCAGAGTTTTTCCAGACATTTGGTGCGTGTTGTACTTTTAAATGAATATAAACAAACACTTGACAAAATGACATGTCATATAAGTAGTTCAGTACTAGATCTAATTGTCATTACGTTTCATATTTAAGATTCTAAATGTCACCAAATATGTCACAAGTTATATCACATCCACTTCAAACAGTAATATACAAAGTTAAACAAAGCTGGATTTGCATGCTTAAAAAAAAAAATTTTATGTCCAACTAAATCCGTGGTGGTTTCCAAAAGACAGTCAAAATCCACTGTATAAATCATGTTAAGTCAAAACACTTAGTAAGAACATAGATAAGTGCTTTACTGACCACTTAGAATCCATATTTGAAAATCGATGCTACTGTTGTCTTTCGTGATCTATCTGGGTGTAGGAGTCTTGAAACGGCCTGGCAACGGTACCGACTCGTAAATTATTATTTAGATTAATAACCCAGATCTGGATTAGATTATTAGTATATTACTATTGAAGCTGGCTAGACCTTCGCACTTAAAGAAACATATAGCCTAAAATACGAGAATACTAGATGAGAACTAGATCTATTCACCGATAGGCCTGACTGCTAAAGTCTGAGCATTTTACTCTTTGAAAGTAGAAGAGATCAATTCAATGTGGTCATGGCAAAACAGACCTGTCTACCATGCATTCCGATATCGGGAGGTGAAATGATAAAAAAGTAAGTTTCACTACTGGTAATTTTTGTCCTTATTATTTCTCATTTATTATTATCATTATCATTATTATATTTTTCACAATTTGCTTAAAAGTTGAGAAAATTTAGAAAAGTTCCAAGTCGTTACAAAACCTGGTAAAACTTGCTCATTGCATGAATTCGTATTAAAGCTGAAACTGCAAATTACGGGGCCAGATTACTCATATCTTGTCCTGGTCAGGTGCTTTACTGCATGGCAACTGTCATTGTGCTCTTCATCATGATCCCTTTACTGTTCTGTGAAAAGACATATAATATATTTATATATATATAAATTATTGTCACTTGCAATTCAGAAACAGTGAACAAGCATAATTAAATTCAGACTGTATAAATTTCGTCTAAATGAAATACCATCAGTGTGAAAGATATTAAAAACTAAGATTATGCTGCCGTTCAGCTTTTGAAGCAGATGTACATAATGATGAAATGAAATTATTAATTTTCAAAAAAAAAAAAAGAAAACTTACTAACAATTTTCTAGATTTACAAATGTTTTCTAGGCCGAAAAATATTTGTGTCCCAAAAAAAAAAAAAAAGATTTTGATGCAAAGAGGATGTTACGAATAGGTAAGAGTCAACCACTATTTGTCTACAAATTCAAACATTTATATGCACGGTTGTGTTGTCACAAGATTAAAGAAATAAAAGCACTACAAGTTTGCCAAAGACTTTGGTCTCATACATTTTATCGCCTAGAGGGTAGATCTAGTTCTGCATACAGTCATACTTAAAGTAGCTTTTCATTACGTTTCTAAGACCATTGCCTTCAAATTTCCCACACTGAGGAGAAATTGATGCATTTCGAAAATAAAAACATAATCAAATATTTATTTATTATTATTATTTTCGTCATGGCATGTCTGATGTTGCATTAGATAAATAATAATAATAATAATAATAAAAACACACCCACACACTCAAGTAAATTGCCAACACACTGAGATCCACCCCAGAACTGATAGATGATAGTGTGTAAACTGAGATCCCCCACAGTATATAAAAAAAAAACCGCCTAAAATGCAGAACCACTAGGGGCTAATACGTGCAGTTATGCCTTAATATTATGTCCCTTCAATAATCCTTTCTTTCATGTACTGCTGGGGTGGCTGACACGGTAAACTTGAAATGATTAGGTGTGCAAGAAATGTACTCCTTGGGTCTAGACCGACACGGTGGGTCATTATTTTGTCTAAATTATACTATACAACCTGTGACCGTATGTGTTAGTTGAAATGAAACACAACGTTTCTACGCGCCTGGCATAATAAGTACACAGCACTTAACATTTCTATCCAGCTTCCCGGCTGTCTAGATGTTTTAGATACATCTAGCACAGCCCACTACTTACAGCTGTTAGTGTGCGGATACCCACATTAAAACAATGAAAGGGGTCCAAACGTTAGTCTTCTTTTTTGAATATTGCTGTGGTTTTCCATTCTCCTTAAGTTTTTTTTTTTTTTTTGTATTCGTTTGTCCCCCCTCTGTCCGTCTGTCTGCATGTCTGTCTGTTTGTATATGTATGTATGTATGTATGTATGTATGTATGTATGTATGTATGTATGTATGTATGTATGTATGTATGT
>JBCAUA010097926.1:0-10327 GCA_038406235.1 Peronia verruculata
TTCTCTCTCCTCTCTCTCTCTCTCTCTCTCTCTCTCTCTCTCTCTCTCTCTCTCTCTCTCTCATTCTGATGAAAGAATTGCTTATTCAGCAATGTTCAGAGACCACTGCTCGACAGATCGGCGCACTTGCCTATGACTTGCCAGCAATGTTTTTTTTTTTCTAAGATCCCTGGCCCTTATGTTGGTATTCATGTCAAGTTGAGCCAAATCCCAGTGTCCTTGTGTTTCTACTATTTATCCCAGCTGCTTGTCTTTTTGACAAAGTGTCATCTGGCTCTTTATCGCGTATCAGCTGATTCTGGTAGGGCTTCTGTTTCTTTCTTTCTTTTCTTTCTTTCTTTCTTTCTTTCTTTCTTTCTTTCTTTCTTTTTTTCTTCTTTTTTTTCATTATTTGTTTGTTTAGTTGTTTATTTATCTCCCTATTTAGTCTGCATTCATTTGTTTGTTTATTTATTCGTTCAGTTGTTTATATCCTTAATGGCATGATGAAACCAGCCATTTGCTAAGACACCAAGTTTTAAGACATTTTTCTCAAAATCTGTCACAAACTTTGACCAAAATCACGACTGTAATGGTCGGCGATTTTTCTTTCCCAACACTTGCCTGAAGATGAGTTCTATTAACTGTTTACTTTTAGTTAAATTTGCCTTTGACATAAATGTCTCTTTTGATAACACTTGGCTGTTTTCGTCATGCTGCCAAGGATATGTATGTTTTATTTATTTATTTATTTATCTATTTATTTATTTATTTATTTATTTATTTCAATCATATAGCGCCTTGTCATCGTTCTTTCCAGCGTTATTAGGGATAGCCTCGGTTAATCTTTTTTGTTGTTGTTGTTGTTGTTGTTGTTGTTGTTGTTGTTGTTGTCAGTTTTCAGTTAAGTAAAGCTCATACTATTTTAACAAGAAATTTTTTGTCGATAGCTAAAAATGTTTCGTTCTTTAATTAAAAATGACCCTTCTTTTTTTCCGATAAATGAAATACTCATTGTTGAAACATTGTTGAAATGTTGATGTATAATGGCCATTTGAGTTTCAAAGATATCAAGCAAAAACAAAACGTGGTTTGAAAATGGCATGCTACAAAATGATTTAGTCTGGTGACATTCAATTCATTGAGTAGGGTATTAAGAATAAAAGTATAAGAAAAACTTTTTTTGATTAGATCGGTTTTTTTTTTTTTTGCACCATTGAATTTATTATAACCGGTTCTCGATCTTTTTTTAGTGCTTGTTTTATAGGTGTTGCTGTTTGTTTTATAGGTTTGCTGTAACTGTGTTTCTCATTGTATAAATTATTACTCACAGATTTTTATCAGTGTATCATTTCATTCGATTATTTGTAAAACCTATAAAGACTAGACAAATAAACACATCTTTAATGTTTCACTGAGTTAATTGCCATGTCAATGGCAGCTATAGTACGTAAATTGTGTGTTGGCTGATAATGTTGAGGAAAATCATTTTGAAGTTATAGTAAACATTCCTTATTATCATCGTCTTCATCTATACTATGAATCTGAGACAAAACAAATGAAAGATCATCAAATCGAAAAGTACTAAATGTATCCATATGAAATTTGACACATAACATTATTGTACAAAGTACCTGTGTTTCTATATATGTAAACCCAGAAAAGGCTTTTTGTGTTTGACGATAGTGTGAAAAGGCGATATTTGAGTAGTAAACTCGAGAGAGTGTTTGGTCAGAATATTGTACGTTCGATAGATGACGCGTTCAGAACACAAAACACGTTTTCTTTGACTAGTATTCTGCTCAATCATCACACTTTAATCACGCTTTAGTATTGGTTTGATCTATATTTCAGAAAAAAAATTTCCCAAGAAGGCAGTGGGTTCTCTTCTAACTTTAATAGAAATATCCTCAATTGCTTGATGGAGACGGCCAACGGTAACTAATTCATCATTGTCATCATCATCGTTTTCGCAATCATAGTCATCATCATTGTCATTATCATGTCAAATTATAATTCATAGGTACAGAATGAATAAACATTATGTTTTATGGCATTTGTTTGTCGCAGGTGTCAGGTGGCGGGCTAAAGGGGAAGCCCTTCCTGCGGCTTGAGCCGGTTACGTCAACAAGCCTAATCGGTGATATATTATGGAGTTTTAGCAATCGGGTGATGGATGGATGGATGGATGGATGGAACGATGGATGGATAGATGGATGGATGGTTTGATGGATGGATGGTTTGATGGATGGATGGATGGATGGATGGATGGATGGACGGATAGATGGATGGTTTGATGGATGGATGGAGAGAGGAAGAAAGGAAGGGAGGCATGGATGGATGGATGGATGGATGGATGGATGGATGGATGGATGGATGGATAAATCGATGAACAGAAGAGAGAAATAGGTGGCCAGAAGGAAAAGCAGATAAAATTGAATGAATGTATGGGGACTGGGAAATTAGATGAATAAATGAGTAGCTGGATGGACAGATGGTGCAGATGAACAGGCAAAGAATAGATATGTTTTCTTGTTTTCGTTCTTCTCCTCAACCCTACCCAGAATAGAACAGTGTCGCTCTCTTTTCTAATGACATTGGGCAACGCTCCTATCCTTTTTCATTACCCTAAGGAATAAACCATCCAGAAAGGGAAGGAACAGATTCTCCTTCAACCTTTCCAGTGATAAAGAGGAGATATGATGGAAGATTCGTGTTGCTATTCCCAACCCGGTGATAACTAACCAGAATGGAGCATTTCTTGGATGGACGTCGCGTTTTGTGTAGCCGTGAAACAGATCCGTCGAAAAACATTAGTTTGCTCTCTTTCTCTCTCTCTCTCTCTCTCTCTCTCTCTTTCTCTCTCTCTCTTTCTCTCTCTCTCTCTCTCTCTTTCTCTCTCTTTCTCTCTCTCTCTCTCTCGTTGACGCTGCTAAGACGGCTGTGCACTGCTGGTTGTTGTATTGTTTATAATGTAAAGTGGGAAAGACAGAGAGGGGGACGACTATTTACACTTTGTTTATGACCTTTCGAAATGAGTAAAAAAGAAGTTCCATTATATATATATGTTGTTTTTGTTATTGTTCTTCCTCTGTTTTTTTTTTTCTTATTTCTGTTTTTTTTTATTTCTTTTTTTCTGTTCATCTTCTCTTGTTCTTTTTCCTCTTCTTCTTTGTTTTTTCTTTCTTCTTTTCCTTCTTCTTTGGTTTCTTCTTTTTTTTTTTTTTCTTCTTCTTCTTCTTATTTTTTTCTGGGTTTTTTTTTCTTCCTGCTTTTTTTTTCTTTGTCATCTTCTTCTCTCTTCTTCTTTTACTTGTTTATTTTTTCTTTTCTTTTTCTGTTTCCTCTTCGTCTTGTGTTTCTTGTTTCTTCTTCCCGTTTTGTTTTTTTTTTTTTTGTTTGTTTGTTTTTCTGTTCGCTTTCGTTATTCTCCTTTCTCTTTCTTATGTTGGTAAGAACGATTTATTAGGAGGCATAACATGAACAATAGGATGACATTTCACAGAAGGAAAGGCATCGTATTTCCAGTAATAAGGTACTGTTTTTGTGCTCTGGCACGGCCTCGGCAAGTTTCCTTCATTGTTTCCTTGTGCTGAAATTAACGAGTGGTGTCAGCTTTTCAGAGTTGAATTTTCATGTTGTTATTGAGATGCTGTGTAATTTTCGCTGAAGGAAAACTATCATAGTTCAAAGAATCTTAACATTATAATATAGTTATCGTACAGATAGTCACAGGATTGATTTAAATGATTGTCGGTGACGTTGTTGCTGTTGGTGGACGAGATATGACATTGACTTTAATGGTGTTATTATTGTACTAGTTGTGTTTTTGTTATCACCGTCGCCGTTTTTGATTGTGAATATATTTCAGTAATTGGGGAGAATAGAGAATGACAAAAAGACTTTCAGTCTCCCAGTAAAAGTTTTTTTTTTTTTTTTTATCTACATTATCCGACATTCTATGTCAAGTAAAGGCAGTCTACAAAATAGTATAATCAACCATCGCCTATCAGATTTGAACAACAAATCAAAGACGATTCTCTTAAACTTGTGTCAGATGGGCCTTTTTGATTTGTTGAAATTATTAACCCTTGTTGCCTGCAACATATAATTTGAGGCTTGTGTGTCCATGAATGGTCGAGGCACAACCCGTCTCTGGCCTAAGAAAACAGGCGAGATTGATAATTCAAAGAAATATCAGGCCTGACCAACGTTTTAGAATAAGAAAGAAAAAAAAAAAAACATCTCTAGACCCAATGTTATCTTTTGGTCTCCGTTATATTGACTGGAGATGTAGTTAAGGACTGACACAAAATATGCGTTCAGCAGTAATTGTTTAATGTTGGCTTTCAGTGTCTTAAACTTGAAAGTGTCGACAGAAACCCTAGGAGTGTTAGAGTTTCTGTAGGAACATTTATTTATTCATGTTTAGGGAATGATAGAGAGGTGATAGAATATAGGGATCATGTTTGGTATACTTTTGCTGTGATAGGGAATTCCAGTTCAAAATGTGATGAGTGCTTTTTTGATCAGATCGGCGCCTTGACACATTTGAGATTAATCATAACAGTAGACAAATACGAAGGCTAGTCAGATTCAATCCACATCATCTCACTCAAATTTCAATATTTTTTAATTGAAATAGCCAGTATTCCAAATCGAGCAATCATATCTAAGACTGCAGGTAATTTAATCATAGTAAATTGAGTGCAGCTTTCGATTTTAATTGCACTCGCTTCCAAAGTTTCAAAATTTCACACAAATAATCGTATGACTAGAATTGCCTACGATGAACTACAAATGATGCAGGTTTATTTGCTATGTAGGAGACTGCTTTCACCTTCAGTGCATATTCATACTTGCCGAGAGTTTCATTGCTCTGCTGGTATAATTACATTTAGTTAAAACCTATATATGTGAGTTGAGAATATTCAGGTGACACTTCACTGCTATATTTCCTAAATTTGACAAACGTCAATGTTCCTCTATAGAAAATCGGAGACGAGCCGTTCGAAGCCGTTCCGGAGTGCAAGCTCATACAAGCAGAATTGCCCCGCTCTGACTCGCTAAGTAGCTTGGCGGGACAACGGTCCGTTTTGACAGAACGCGACACGATGAAATCAGGCGCTGGTCAATTTTTCAGCATGTAGAGTTATTAGTATCACGTTACTCGTATTACTATCACATTAGTATTCACAGTAGTCAGCTTATTCATTTCCCTGTCTGCTGGTGGAAAAAATCTGTGTTCTACTTTGAGTAGAAGTTGAAATACTGGCAAATTAAATATGATAGAAGTGATGTTACAAAGTCCTGTCCACAGGATTATTACATTAAATATCCAAAAGACAAGATGGGCATATCTTTAACTTCCTGGTCAAAAAGAGCAAGTTTTTTTTTTTTTTTTTGCTTTTTTTTAAGAAATAATGGAAAAAGCGAGTACTATTACTTTTTTTTCATACATAAATGTGAAAAATGACTTTTCTCAAAATGCTATGGTCAGGTTTACAGGAGAACCCGTTCAACAATGAGGCTTTGAAGTCTGTCATTTTTCTTTTTTTCAACATTCACAGTTTCATAAACATATTTGTAGTCAATAATATAGAAATCCTCGCCGTGTTATCGAACCGTTTTAATGCCTTCTTTACTAGTCATCAGACACTTTTTTTTTTCTAAAATTACAACAGAACTAAGGGATGAGAATGTCATAAATACATGTCAATCATTACTGAAGTTACGACCAGCTCAGAAACCTTAGGGGTATTACATTTGTTATAAAACTTCAGCAATTGTGACAAGGAAGAGAGTTTCAGATAAATGATAATAAGATTTAATGTGTGTGGAGTCTTCAGCTATAACACTTGCCGATGGCACTGTCAAATGATATTAAAGTTATCATATTTTGTTGTGTTGTTTTTCTGTTGTTAATAATGATTTGCTGTTTCACAATCCAGTATTTGTCAGCAAACAATACTGGGTTTGACAGTCAGCACATCGTATTTGTTTAAAGGATGATGTCTTCGTTGTTGTTGTCATGTAAATATTATTATAATTATTATTATTATTGTTGTTGTTGTTGTTGTTGTTGTTGTTGTTGTTGTTGTTGTTGTTGTTGTTGTTGTTGTTGTTGTTGTTGTTGTTTTCAGTGATAAACACAGACTTAAGAAGTCTAGCCACATATGATTGTAAAGATATATCTTTTGACCATGAAATAAGGTGGGGGAGAGGCGGGAAGGGGAGAGCAGAGATTAGCAGGACAGAAATTGCGCCTGTTTCATATTACGCGAAGCTGTCAACGAACATTGAAATTAATAAAATATTAAAGTTTGGCTGATTTATTTGGCATTTAAAATCCCACGAGAAATTTTAGCAGTAGCCTATCAAAAGGATGAATATTCTATGACCTGTGCTTTACACAGTTCCTAAGACTTCCATGGTGTCAGAGAATGAGGATTCTTTGGCATATCGTGTGCTTATAGCCCTCGCAAACTACAGTGTCGGAAAGTACTGAAGCATTTTGCAACGTTATGGTTTTAAGAGTAAAGTAGAATTCTGGCAGTATCAAATCATGATTTCTCCATCTACGTATGCTGTCACCAGAATGCAAAAAAAGTACTTCAAATAATGAAAATTCGCTGATTTATATTGGACTCAGAATCCAGAAAAGTACACCCTTTTGGTTTGTATCAGTCACAGGTTAGCCATAGTGTCAAACGATGAATATTCATTGACCTATTTTGCTGTAGGCCATATTCACAGTATCAGATGATGAGGATTGTGACCACATTGTCCTGGTCTCAGAATCATAGAAATGTACTCACAACATTAGAAGGTAAAGATTCTTTGACTTGTGATCTATTTGAGTTGTAGAAGTTACAATTACATAGTGTCAGCGGGTGATTTCTTCACCCTTATAAATCCCAGAATCAGAAGAAAAAAAAGATACTCCCATTGTCAAATAGTAAAGATTCGGTGAAGATTTACTGATTTATATTGTTCCCATACTCCAGAAATCCACATCTAGTGTCAAGGAATGGAGATTCTCTGATCTGTGTTGTCCTCAAAATCCTAGGAAAGTAGGCACAAGGCAACAAGGATATTATTGATATGTGTTCGGATTCAGAATTTTAGATATGTTTTGTGCCCAAATTGCTCTCAAAGACCTTTAAAAAAAAGTACCTGCAGTGTCAAGGAATGAAGATTCTTTAACCTGCGTTGTCTTTCGAAACTCAGAAAAGGACTGTGTGTGGTATCGTTTTTGCACGCAGAATCTTACAGAGGTATTGATGTTCAAGGACGATTAACTTCACGCTATCTAGAGTCCCATGAAGTTACACTCTGTATTCATACTGTTGAAAGTGCTCTGAACTGTGTTTCTGCACTTAGATCATATAATTAAGAGAGAAATTATCTGGTCTACCCTGTGCTCATATGACTTGAATGTTGTACAGGTACCTCTGCTCTCTATCATCAAAAAGCCCTTTTTTTTTTTTTTTAAATATGTCTAGGGGAGTGGGGAAGGGGTAAGGTTAGAGGTACGCGAAATGTGGTTCAGGAGTGTAATTTTGAATATAAGATGTTCTTATTTTGTTTCACTTATTAGTCTTTTTCAAACTTTTTAATATCTTTAGCCAGAAAGCTGCTGTTTGATGCAAGTTTCTTTGATCTGACATAATGCGGACATTAAGTCTCGACCCCTCCCCCCACCCCACCCCACCCTCTTCCCCTTTCCCTCCCACCTTCTTCCGCTCCCCTTGACTTGTCTTATGTTTGTTTTTTGTTTTGTTTTGTTGTTTTTTTTTTTTTCTTCATTTGTATAATTACATGTATAATCCATTTTAAAAATCGTTTCGCTTTGTTTATAATCTTTCTTATCGCCAGTACATCTTTCATTCCTTTTGTTTTTCAGTGGCCCTTGTTGTCAGATGTTGTTTTACATTTATATTGTAGTGCCCCGGATTTATGAGATTGCCGTAAAGACTTTTTTTCCCTCATTTTTAAAATCAGTTTGAAAATAAAGGAAAGATCTCTCCCATCTGTTTCTCATTAAGTATGGTATCCCCATGTCCCCCCCCCCCCCCGCAAATTTATTCCCGCCTCCCCTAGGAGTTTCCAGGCTTCCTCTATTACGCTTACTCATCCATGCTCCCGAGGTAAAATTATGGCCCTGGATCCATTGTGTGCAGTTCTTCGTACTGAGATGGGGGTGACGACCAGCAAGTCTCCCCCTTGCATGAGTGGAAGTGACAGGCACATCACATGGGTACTGCTGAGAGAGCTTCGGGCTACATCAACACACCTCTGACAAAACAACTCTTTCATTATTACAGTTCGGCTAATTCTCCCTACATTTCATTTTTGAAAGACAATAGACTTTTTAAAATGCATTTCATTGATACATGTATTAAATGTTTAAAGAGAGTGATACGTGTATTATAATGTTTAAAAATCGTGATTTTTCTCGAAACTGCTCTGTCACAGAAAAATTTGTTTCATAAAAAAGTCTCAGTTGCCTCTATTAACACATGGAGGAATCTTGGCTTGGCTCTCTTGGCTTATCCCGACAGAAATTGTAAGCTTACTGAGGTTGTTGTTGTTGTAGTTTGAGAAACGAATGCTGTACTCAGTCACTCCCATAATATTTACAGAGACCTCACGACAAAACGATGTCTATCAAGTGCCCATTGCAATGTATATTATACTTATTTTCCAGAGATTCGTCCATATTTCCGCAGCATCTTGAAAGTCAGTGACGAAGAAAATATAATGTTGGCAATCTTATTTTATTATTATTATTACTACTACTATTGTTATCATGATTTTAGGAAGAGAACCATTATTGCGAATGATTGATGTCTGGACGTCTGGACCAAAGAAATCAATGTGTACACACTAAATCGCCCGGATATTGATCGGACTATTTCGGTTGTCGGCGGCGGAAAGAGCAAATAAGCTCCACATAATCTTCGGTCGATCTTTGATTTCAAATAATTGACGAACACTAGGATTTTCCATCTTCCTCCGTTAGATAAAAGTTGCCATTTGTCTCTCCCACCACCATAAAATCCCCAAACATGAAATATGCAGACGTATTTCTACTGCACATAAAAAATCTACAGACGTATTTTAAAAGACAAACAAAATTTGAAATATATGTAGGCCTACCTATTTTGAGCAATAGCGTCTATTCTCATTGCTGACAGCCAAATTTGACAACAGAATTGTTTACAGAATATTTCAGACGTCAATGATTCTTGACATTTGAATTCTGACGACGTATATTATGTGAAGTTGAAACACGAAATCTTAGCATGTTTCGTTCTGTTTTGTCATTTAGTCAACTGTTGTTCAGCCTCTTATGGGAAGTTATCTCGTTATCATGTAAGGAAAAGAAATGTATGTATAATCTGAAAGCCGGCAAACAATAACGACACAAATATGTATATTCAAAGAGATAATGTGTCATTCTTTACTGCTGCACATTCAAAAGTAGCTTGAAATTCAGATTAAATGTATAAACGGGGTAATTTCGTGAAAACTCTTATGCTGTCAGAACAATCAGGTCATGGAATATTCATCCTTTTGACACTGCTAGGATTTTGCGTGCAATATAAATTAGTCTTTTCAGCATGCGTTAGCTCATCCTATGACGCTGTCGAGATTCCCAGCATATTTTAAATCATTGCTCAATGACCTCTTCATGAACTCTCTGGAATTCTGAGCAGAATATCCCGATTTCTAGATGTACGTTCTGCTCTTACGATTTTTGCGATAAAGCACACGTCAAAGAACCTTCACTCTTGCACGTTATGAGAAGAGTTAGGACTCAACGCCGTTCAAGTCTTTCAATGCCACGAGTATTTTCAATAGCAAGAGAATCTCCAGTTGAACACTATAGTCCTGTCTCAATGCCATAGCTGATTTTAAATTATCAGAGACAGACAGACTTGCGTAGATCGCCTGTGGCAAACCATCATCAGATATCGATCGAAGTTGATTGTTGTTTGTCAGAGTGAGTTCCATTGCGAATAAACCTAATCTTACTCGCGTTAAAAAATTTAAGCTGCGTCCCCTCCATAAAAGTTTGAAGGATTAACTATTAAGGGTCGAAAGAAATAAAATACAACTTGTGGTCTTGGAGGACGCTCATGACAAATAATGAAAATTATCAGAACTCTCTTCCCCCATTTAAAAAAAAAAATGGCACAGAAAGACTTTTTTTTTTTTAAAATAGAGAGGGGGGGGGATGGGGAGAGAGTTGAGAGGCAAATCAATATGTGTGTTGTTGTTGTTGTTGTTGTTGTTGTTGTTGTTGTTGTTGTTGTTGTTGTTGTTGTTGTTGTTGTTGTTG
>JBCAUA010097937.1:0-10327 GCA_038406235.1 Peronia verruculata
AATTCAAATATGACGCTTAAAAAAGCCTAAATTGAGTACTTTTGAAAATCACTCTCAGGACCCGCCCCTCCCCTTAAACTGAAGCTCTACCCTCATGTTGCTTTGCTTGAGACAAGCAAGTACTCGGCCAATGTAATCCACATGATAATAAAAAACAGCATTGCATCTTGTAATATGTTTTTTTGCTAGTGTCCGTGCCTGACAGAGATGCGCCTATCATTACAGCTTCTTTCTCCAAAGCTATGTGTTATTCAGTTTATTACTAGTGTTAGTGACACATCGAAATTGGCATACTGGATGACTGCCTCAGAATCAGCCGTTACAGAATGAATCTTTAAAAAATTCAGAATACTATAAACCTACACTAGACTAGATGTAAGTCTTGAATGTTCTGCAAATTAACATTGTTGAACAGTGTTTATTCAGATAGTCTTTTGAACAGTTTTTGAGATTAAATATGTCATCTTGGCAAACTGTGCAAATTATCCAGAAAATAATATGATGGTACTTGCAGTGACCGGACAGAACTAGCATGAATGGGTTGAGCCAATCGATGTTTGTTGTCAGCAAATAAAATTGTCTTCTTAGGAATTTTTTGTATGTGGACAGGACAAACTTGTAAGAAACTTAGGAAAAACTGTAAGCCTGACTTAACAGGACCCGTAAATGGTGAATATATCATATTACCTCTCAAAAAAATGGAATTTAAACATCTGATCATAAAAAAGGCTCAAGGGAAAGTCCCTCTGGCTGGCTGTCTTCAGAAAAATGGGGAAAACTGTTACTTCACCATGTTTTATTTCAGATGGCAGAGGCTTTCATTGAAATTCTACACTGAACCAATGCTTTCAGAGCAATGTAGTGAAAGACTTGAGGTACCAATATTCACTATCAGCTTTGGCCTGAACTCCATTTGGCAAAAGATTTATGAAAGCAACTACCTTATATTAAGTTTGATGACTTTTTAAGTTAATGACAAAAAAGAGCAGCTCAAAGCTACCAGAAGATTTGATGTAAAAATTATGCCAAACACATGTCTGTAAGCTTAGTCACAGACAGACAGAAAATTTTGTAGGCTACTTCAACAACGAAAGCTAAAAAAAGTGTAAACTGCAAAATTCCTGTTGGCCTACACTTCTTCCGAAAAGAATAAACTTAGACATCAGAAATATCTACTGCTCCCTCACAATTCCAGCAAGTTGATGAAATCTGGATGTAAGGGTTTCCTGTCCTGGGGAGGTCTTCATTTAACAACCCAAAATGCATTGAGCTGGGTGGGCACTAAGAAAACTAAGTCGGAGTCATGGTCCCATGCAATGTTACATGCTGCTGGATAGATTACTCACACACAAAAATACTCATCCTGATATCACTGCTTCATGAATAAATAATAACATTAATCATGTAAATTAAAGGTGGCCCTTTTTTTTGGTTGATACAGGTTTATGTGAAGGGAGAAGGGGGGGGGGGGGGAGGGGGGGGGGATAAACAGACACACTGGCATCCAACAACAAAGGAAGTTAAAGAAGGCCAAAGCACCCACAGATAAGAAGGACTGCCAGTTCTAATCACTAGGAAATCCACTTTAAGGTGCACTATGTCAGTATTTTGTTGTTCGATTGTTTCAATTTTTTTTTTGTTTGTTTACGAAGTGGCTATACGGACCCTGGTTCCATCCATTTTTTATTTTTTGCTACACAGACCCAGAGCTATTTTTAGAAATGCCCTGGGTAAGCATCCAGTCACAGTCTGGACTTGGGTGCCATATTAGTTTTTAATGTTACGTTAGAGTCCTCAGAGACCATTTTTCGCGCCCTGATGTGTTTTCATGTTTACCCTCCCCCCCCCCCTTTTTTTGTGTTTTAGGCTAGTCTGGGAGATGTTGTGCTAAGAGTCAATTTTGCAATAATAAAGAGTAAGTTCTTACAAGCATTTCTGCATTCTTCAAGAGTATTCTCTGTAGTAAACTTTCAATTATAATACAATAGACAAGGCCCTGAAACATTTCCATACTTACAGCAGCTTTGGATCTAACCCATTCATGCAGAGGCTAAGAAGGTCAACATATCGGCTCAGCTGGACCACAGAACATTGTGTAGATCTAGACCTACCGATGATGCATCCTCCCACCAATGTAACTGAAAATTCCCCTTTAATTCCTAAATTTCTCTTGATATTTAGGTCTTTTTTCTCTGCCTCAAAAACTGATCCCAGCTACTTAGTAATCTGTAAACCCATACCAGATAGCAAAGTAACACTAAGCAGACCTGGGTCCATATAGCATTGGCCGATTGTTAACTGGGAATGCGCTACATTTCGATGGGCGTCTTGAGTGTTGTCTGCTTGAACCAGATTGAGCAAAAGCTTCGATCCACGAGAGAAGGTGAGGGACTGGTAAGAAGAGGGTCCTAGATCTACAGATCTGTTGAGTCTAGATATCTAGACTCTTATTTCGATTCTAAATATGTAGATTAGATCTAGAATCTAGATCTAGACTAAAGTATAGAGCTCTAGATCCAGTGTCTCTTAGATCTGGCTTGATCTAGATCTAGATCTAGATAGAGTAGATTCTAGATCTAGATTAGATTCAAGATGATAGATTTAGATCTAAATTCTAAAACAGGGTTGTCATTATTCAGACCCCCGTGGTGTGAATACGCCATAAACTGGTCATCTTTCGACCCCCTGTGTGCTTAGACTAGAGAGTTCAAAATGTCGGTTGGGGCAAAAAAGATGGATGGATACTGCGATGATTATGCTTGGCTGTTAAAATCTATTCTGTATAGATCTACCAAATAATAGAACAACCCCGCTGGCTTGACCTGCTGGGACCCCCGACCAGTGCAAGTCCACCCTAATGCTAACATGTAGAGATCTGGGTCGGATGAGCGGTGGCGGTCCTCCCTAATGCTAACAAGTAACATGTTTGAGACCCTCGATTAGCGCAAGTCCACCCTAACACTGACATGTAGGTCAAATTCTTCCTTTTCAACCCACAGAAGGACCAATCTGACAACCCTTAAAGTCCAGGGAGGGGGAAGGGGGTCCGAATAATAACCAGATTATTTGGCACCCCAGGGGTCCGAATAATGACACCGCTAAACTAGACAATCTGAAAGGCAAACTTCATCTCTAAATCGGCACTTACCTTAGTGGATGTTTCAACTATGGATCATCATCCAATTCCAAAAGCTTTGATGGGAATTGGCGTCAATAATTAGATGTAGATAGATCTTGATCTAGATATACAGTTTCTTTTCTTTACTCCTCTACTTTCGATTCCATAATCGGCAGCCATATTGAACTACATCGCCCGTCTAAACATTCGAAGTTTTATTGGGCTGCTAGGGGAGATAAATAAACTTCAACAAAGTGGAACACGGACATAATTATAGCCTACCAGACAAAAACATTGATAGGAAAGCAGGAATCAACAGAAGCCTGCACTTGGAACAAAAGACAACAATCTGAACTGAGAGTGAATAAAGTGAACTCACCAAGCTGAAGGAGAATGAGACAGGAATAGGGACATTGTGTGGTATCACAACATAGATGTCCATTCGCAAACAAGGGGATAAGAGAGTTGCTTATTTTGGATCTCATATGTTAGTATTATGTAATTAATATTCCTCCTGATGAGTCTGGTGCAATGTTATTATTGTTGTTTTCTTTGTTTCACTTGTAAGTGATTGCTACTTTCCCGGCATAGCTTAGAGTGGATACAGTATCAAGTAAATCAATGCAGGTTTTTCATTGATCTCATTATATATAGAGAGAGAGTGAGTGCGAACTATAAGTTATATTATGCCGATGCCTCATCACAAACAAAATGATGTGATTTGTCGAAAGATAGGCTTACTTTTGACAGAACATGAAATAGGACACAAAGACGTATAAGCTGCGGCAGATAACACCAGCCACATAATTATGTTATTTTAATTACCCAAAGTCTATTTACTCAAAATAATATTCAACATTGATAAGTTCATTATAAAAAGGGCATGTTTTTCTTATTCACCCTGAACGAATGATAAGCACTGAAAATAATTATTACACTACATCTGTGTCTTAATGCCACTAGGCCTATCACGAAAACGAAAAGTGCTTTATCCATAGACATACTAGTACATATATGTCTATGACATCATCAGTTTACCCCAGTAAATGATAGCCTAATAGATCTACACGTTGATAAACAAACAGTGCCTGCATGAAAGCAGAAAGGCATACCTCTTACTTGGTTTGCCTTCATTGCCATTATCTGTCTGAAATAATGGAGATCTGACATGGTAACGGTAAAGTTGATGGTATATTATTTATTATATAATCATGAAGTCGCAGTGTGCTCGGGCGAATGCCCACAAATACGATGCCTTGGGTTCGTTGAAGTTAGCCCATTGTAGGTTAACTCTAGATCACGGTTTAAAATCTAGATGTAGATGGTAGAAAATTTTACGGCAGGTCTGATTTTGTAGTTTTTTTTCAAACATTTTTTTTTTCCTCCTGAAGAATAATTTTAACTTGTGCTCTCGGCTTATCAGAATCAGTAGCATCATACATTAGGCCTATTTGTCACGGAGAAATTAGGTAACAAGGAGTTAGATCTACATCCGGGTCATGACGTCATATTGTCATCAAACATTGCTCAACGGCACAAGGATAGCAGTCATCACTACATAAGAAGTGAAGTTTCCTCGATTTCTGACATTTTAAGTATTCCTTGAAGAAATGTCATTGAACACAGCACATGCCCAAGGAGGAGTCCTGATTTATGCTGGAGAAAGGTAAACATGTCAGATAAATCAGTAATTAGGCTATTCAAGGATCGAGATTCTAGTTAGAATATAGATCTAGATAGATCTAGAATCTAGTAGATCTATCTAGATCTAGAGACCTAGATCTAGATCTAGACCTAGTATCAAGATCTAGATCTAGAGTCTAAATCTAGATTCTATATGTAGATCTAGATCTAAAACATGCAGATTTATTTTATTAATACCATATACCCAGTATTTAAATTTTAAATCTAGATCTAGATCTAGATATATCTAGAATCTAGGACTGTTATACTGTTTTGATTTCTTCACAGACATCGCCTACTCAGTCTACATAACAGTTAACACTATTAACAGGATGCATTCAGAATCAAAAGTGTTGTTGTTTTGTTCCACTGATCCTCCTGCCGGCACTATTGCTGATTCGTGGTCTCGCGGAATCGATACCCCTTTGAGCAGCCCTGAAGTAAAAATGGATATTTTTCAACGCTATTAGAATGGGTTCCATATACAAAATAATAATAATATTAATTTCACGGTTATATCAATACTGTCACCTACAGACAAGTGGAAAATATCGAGTACAGTCTTCCAATTATCTATGGACATGATTACGATTTCAGGGTCTTCCCTGTTTGATCGGACACAGGCAAAGAAGGCATTATGTCATTTTGACTTCTTCTAGCCATATCTTGAGCCCCGGTGGCATTGAATTCATTGATGGTTATTATTTTCCTTGCGCACAAGTCGTTAAATTTAATTATAATGATTCAAGTGAATATATTTATAAATAAAGTACTCCCACTTCTCACCTTTTTTCTCATTTCTTCTCCTGTTTTAAACACCTTTTTGTTGTTGTTGTTGTGAAGTATGTGTGCCATAACTATAAACATAAACTACCCCAAAGAGGTTACAGGGCAAGTACAACTGGGGTATCATAATGAGTGATGAATTTTTCATTTAAAGACAATCTGGCATTCTGGCTTTACTTTACTGCTAGATTTCTGGCATTACGATACTGCTGCATTTACACCACGTTATTATTACGTGTGTACAGCAGCAATTAATCGATATCACTTTGTCCGTGCAAATAGACATATATCCATGCTGTAATAAATAAAATTGGAATGCAGTATCGATTCCTCGGGACCACGAAAAAACGGAAGAGCCGGACCATCACCCGTTCGTTGGACCTACATGTTGGCGTTAGGGTTGACTTGCACTGGTCAAGGGTCTCATATATGTTAGCATTAGGGAGGACCGTCACCCGCTCATAAGACCTAGGCTACATGATGTTTGCGTTAGGATGGACTTGTGCGCATGGAGCATCTCAGCAGGTTAAGCCATCTGGGTTGTTCTAGACTATTATTTGTAATTTATTTAGTATACTGAACTGGCTGCAGCATTGATTCGTGCTTCAGGGCTGCGCACTGGGGGTATCGATTTCTCGGGACCACAAATCCACGGTTGTGCCAATGGTCCTCCCTAACACTAACATGAGACCCTTGACCAGCACAAGTCCACTCTAACACTGTTGAGGGTCCTAGCAGGTTAAGCCAAAGGGGTTGTTCTAAGCTATTATTTGGTACACTGAATACGCCACAGTATCGATTCGTACTTCGGGGCTGCGCACTGGGGTATCGATTCCTCGGGACCACAAATCCACGGTTGTGCCTGAGACTGAGAGTCTTGTTCGCTCCAGGACTAGGGGCCGTATTTATAGTCGTGTCCTAACTGGACTAATTTACGAGTACTCCTAACTCTAGTTCTCACGTAGTTATGACAGATCCCTTCCGTGGTACCTATAATCACCTACTCAGAGCACGTTCACACCAGACGAGTCGTTCTACCGACATTGTTCTAATGACTAAGAACTAGCAGTGTGTTCACATACACAAAAAAATCTGTCATCCGTGTAGTCAACATGGACACCGAAAGGAAGTTGCTAGTTTTGTTATGGCTATAACGGAGAGCTGAAAGAAGAAAAGAAAGAAGATATTGAACCAATTGATGATTGTAATTATAATGATTAAGTTACTGTTGCAGAGATTATTTACATGGAAAACCTCTGCCGCTACTAGAATCTAGTCAATGCCTCCAACACTGAGTTCAAGGTAACCAAGTTCAAGGTGAGATGTGCAGTGCGACAAAAGACAAGACAATGGTGGTGGAGACGAGGCACAGTGGATCTGATTGTTATCTTTTTAAAAAGCACTATAACAGCCTGTGTACGCATATACTTTACTAATTTTGATACGCGGATTTCAAAAACGCAAATATTTTTTCAATTTGATCAAAAGCTACATCGCTTCCATACATGTACGTGCCCTTTTAGATCTAGATGTAGACCTATCTCATTCATTCTCCAATTTTCCTACCCACTTCACAGTGAATTCTGCATATTACACTCTTTTGGTCAAATTTAAATTTTTCTAAAAAGGAAAAAAAATATTGTCTTTATTATTGATGGCAAGCTTCTGCTTGGATGTGTCCTTAATTCTCGGGCTTTGATCTCAAATCTGTAATCAGATTTTGTTTAAAACCCTTCCCTGATTCAGTATGGTCAGTTGAAAGTTTGCCCAGTCCAGCCGTCTAGACCGGTTGTGTCATCGACGGGCCCCGAGAAGATGCGTTTCACAGAATCATGGGCCGACAGTTGGTGAAATTTTATTGCAGCGGTAAGGGTGAAAAATTGTTAGAATGACTTAGATTGACTTCGTCCGACAAATTAACCTTGGTGTGAATAACAATTGATGATAAAGAGAGATTTTGTGCGTTCTGTTGTTAGAGCATTGTCGTTCTAACGATTTTGGTAGAACGACTCGTCTGGTGTGAACGCGCAGTTAGACCACTACTAGCTGCACTGGGCAAGAAAATGACCGAAAAATGCAAATGCGCATGTAAGATTGTGCAATAGATGCTTCCGCGCTCGCTGGGAGCCAGACGCAATGGACCAAAATCAGTCAAGGCGTCTGCAGTGGGAGTCCGCTGGACTCGAGAAGAAACGCACATACAATAAAAAAATTCCCCCCCACCACACACACACACACACAAGATAGGTAGTGAATTTAGGATAAAGCCCTTTGAAAGGAGATGCCTTCCATATTATAATACATTTAGTAGTATCAATTATTTACTTAGGAGGGAAAAATAAATTTAAATAAATAGTAACAGTAAATCATACGAAAAAGGAACTTAATGAGGGCCTACTGAAATTCACCACACATTAGGTTTGATGCTAATCAGTAGATGATTCGAAAGAAGGAAGGCAAAGAGGATAAAAAGAAAACATGAATAGTAAACCAAAGAGTTTTAAGAAAAAAACAAAAGAAAGAAAACAAAAGATAGGAAAAGAAAGAAAGAAAAGCCAATGTATTTGGGTTGTATATGTGCGAGTAGAAAACAAATGAGATGCAACTGTAGAAACATCTACATAGGAGGAAAATGAAACGGACTCTGATACACTGACAAACGAGATCCTGTTTTCTTTTGGTGTTAGATGTGGTAGATCTAGATCTCATTTTTTTAAATGTTTCCATATATTTTACTTCATAAAGTAATCTTTGACATTAATGTAAAGTGCAAGGAGACGGTGTAGGGTTTAGGTCATCAGAAAAGCACATATTTTCTTTTATTAAAATTTTAGTTTGGTTGGTGATTTAATTTTATCTCATTTCTGTTGTTTAATGAAATCTCTGCCGTCATAAACAACTGTCGGGTTGCGTAAAATTCGTTGATGTCTGCCTCCCTTACGACATCCTTTGACCAGTCGTATGTTAGAACCGAAGTTAGGACAGAGCTCGAGCCTAGTCAAGTGTTATAAATAATCAAACTGCGGCAAGTTGCGGTTGTCCTGAGGTTGTGACAGGCTTACGATACATTTATAAATACGGTCCTAGATCTAGATTTCTAGATCAAAGTCATTGACCCATCAAGAGAATAGCGAGCAAGATGATGTTTAGAGAGACAGGCTGAACATCAGTATGTGACATGCGGAAAGAAAGCAATTATCAGTCTTTGTTTCAAAATTTAATGGTAAAATCCAAAATGGCTGTAGTTTTTATCGGTTTCTATAAATAATAGAATCTAGATGAGATCTAGATCTAGGTCTAGATCTGGACTAGATCTAGATATAGACTCAATGTAAACATTTTTGACAGAAATCTTGAAAGATCCAGATCTGTAGATCTCTAGATCTGGAACCAGATGTAGAATACTAGTCTGTGATGTTTATAGAGTGGGGTAACTTCGCCAGGTGGGGAAATTCATCACCTGCTCTACCTATACCATGCTAATTCGGGCTAGAAGAACCCTACCTACATTATACCTGTTTGGATGGGTTCAAGTGGCATCATATTTATAGTTTAAGTGTTTTACTATGCGATTTTATAAGCCAATCAAATAAATCAAGTGATGTGTGGGAACAACAGCATGTCCCATGTGGTGACATCGGTGCAACCCTATGCAGCACCTCTCTTTTCGTGCCTTTCCGATTTCACTGCCCACATTTTATCTGGCTGGGACCACCATGTGGTCATTGATTATTGTTATTTTTTCCAATATTGTACAAATTTTTTAATAAATGCTTTTATTAGTTAGTTTGTTCATTAAATAAGAGTGTATTTGATGATTTATATCATCTGTGCGGCTGTATTTTTAATTAAAAACTGTATTTGTAAAGTAATAGATCTAGTTGGGGAAATTCGCCACTACGGTAGGGGAAATTCGCCAGCTACAATTTTTTTAATTCAAGGCTTCTCGATTCTACTTTGTATGGTATAACTGCGCTTTGTAACCATAATGGGTAAAAATAATAAACATATCTACAATTAATACACTCATGAGGATATAGAAAAGCTCTTGAAGCTATGAGAGATGGTCTAATATGTAATGGGGCAGGGGAGAGGTGAAGATAAATGTAACATGGGTTTAACATCTTCTGATTTTTAAAAGGAATAATACATGTAAAAACAAATGAAACAGAAACAAAAAGAAATCAAAACAAAGCAAATTTAACAAATCAGTTAACAAATTTTTATCCAGCTATGGCGAATTTCCCCCCATGCTGGTAGCTAATTTCCCCGAACCATGGCAAAATTGCCCGACAAGAGTCAAACATGTAAAAACAGAAACTTCTATAATATGACAGGAAAGTAGGGAATTTGGCCATATTCTTCATTTTGATTGGTTGCTTTAGTTAGCAGGTATTAATAGAAAGCCCTGTTACTGTTACTGGTACCATAACCTGCTAGGGTCGTAGGGGCGCTTCATGACGGATGAATGCTGGATCAGCTTGTTCCACTTGGTGCGGTTGTGGGTGAGTGCTTGTGTGACTGCGAAGCTTTTTCCTGTCCATTCAAGGATCCTTCTTCATTTATGATGGCTCCAAGATATTTGAAATGGTCAACTGTCTCCAGTTCTTTTCCGCTGACAATGATCTTGGTGGTGATTGGCTGGGCACTGTTTGTCATGATTTTGGTTTTCTCAGCGCTGATTTCCATGCCGTATCGTGAGGATGTTTCGTCCAGTTGCTTCACTAGGCTGGCCAGTTC